>SCDS01001385.1:9949-21399 GCA_004149465.1 Drosophila nigromelanica | reverse complement strand
TGAGGGCAACTGACTTTTTTTTTTGTTTTGACAATTTTGTTTTTTGTTGCTTGCAGCTCATTCAATGGCCGTTTTTGTACTTCCAATTTTAGCCAATAGTTACTACGTGTTTTTTTCCTGTTGTTAACTTTGTTGTTTTTTATGTGTTGCTGTCGTTGTTTGCGGTGAGTGCACATCGAACTGCTCGCTTTAATGACAGTCTCAATTGGGTCATATTACATAATGGAGACGTGTCGCTTATCAGCATTGGCCACGTTAAGTCGCCCTACGTGCATTCGTAAAATGAAAATATTATATTTTTATCATTTCTTTTTTTGTATTTCTTTGCTTTTATTGGCATGCCCGTAATAAGCAATCAAATTAATGCTCACTTTTTTTTTGCTAATGAGCAAGCGCAAGAATGTTTTGCATTTTGTTCAACACGTTGGACATGCAAAAAAACAAAAAAAAAAAAATAGAAAAAGAAAAAAAAACTGTGGAATAAAATAAAATTGGTTTTGCAGTGGGTGTGTACGTGTGCGTGTGTGGTTATTTTTTTTTCGATTGCTGTCAATGTCACTTCCGTTGGCAACTATTCCCCTGTATTTGTACAATGAAATCATGTGCGTATCTTATCTAACACATATACACACACGCACATATGTACCTATTTGTGTGGCAATTGCTCCAAAAATAATTTATATCAGCACTTTTTATGCGGCCCGCGCCCGAAAAACTAGCTAACAAAATGAAGAGTTCCGTAAAAAAAAACAACAATTACAAATTGGCAAATAGACAAATAATGAATGACAACATAAACAGCGACAGACAATTGGGTCGCTTGTTTTATTTTTTTATGTTTTTAATTTTGCGTTATCGATAAAAAAAAAAAAACAGCATAGCACGCACGCATGCCTGCACCCACCTCCTCCATCTCTTTCTCGCCCACATTTAATTGGCATGTGCCGAATGCCGGCTTAGGACTAACTTCGGATAAAATAAGAGCTTAAACTGTCATTGAGAGCGTAAGCAGCAAAAACAAAAGTGCTTTATGTAACGCGCTCTTCGCCCACAAACTGTGCGCTCTTAAGGATTTAACGGACTTGCATTGAGCGTGCATTTTAATACAAGTCCGTTAAATCCTTAAGAGAGCGCAGTGTGTGGGCGCAGAGCGCGTTAAATAATCTTCATTTGCATTTTGATATTTTGAGCTTTAATTTATGTGTTTTTATTTTTCTATGCTTTTCACTTTCATTTTATGCTGCATACAAAATTTAAAACCGTAAGAGCGAATGCACTATCGGAAAGAGAGAGAGAGAGAGGGAGAGAGAAAGAAAAAGAGCGCTGAGCATCGTTTTCGTTTTGATGCGTGAGCTTTGATTGATGTGGTTTACGTTTTCACAACTTCGCCTGCTCACATATTAATGCTGTTGTATGTTTCTTTTAGCTTTCGTTTTACTATGCGGTCTAATACGTGCTTGTGTGTGTATTTGTGATTATTTCTACTTTTTGCATGTATAAATCATTTTTTGTTATAAAAACTACAAACTACATTTTGCGCATGCAAAATTGTGTGCCGTGCAATTTTATTATGCAACGAAACACACACACACACACATACATACATACTTATAGCATAGGAGCAACAGAGATCGCGGTAATAGAGAAGAGTAACGAAACGTCACCTCATCTGCCATTTTGCTGTTATTATTTTTATTATTTGCAACTTATTTTATGACAGCCGTAGCCGCAACTCGTTAGCTAATTTCATTTTACCTCAAACGTCAAGACAACAAAACCAAATACAATATTAAGAGAAAAACAAAACCGACAGACAATAGACACACACACACGCGCGCGCACACAATAAAAATTATGAGTATATAATATGCGTGACATTGAGTTTTGAGGTTATGCACACGATATGCAGCCACATTTGCCCAGATACTTCAATTGTTGTTATGTGTGTTGTTAATAGAATATAAATGCCATCAATTCGGGCAATCCTTGATCTAATCAATGCTGCGGATTTATGCGTTGCTCTTTGATTGATTTATGCAGCCAAATAAAAATAAGAATAGAAACGACACATAAAAATGCGATAAAAAAAATAAACAGGAACTTTGCAGTTGGGTGTCGCCGACTGCGAAATACACGTTCACAATGTAATAACAAACTATCTACCGTAGCAAGTGACCAACTTGAAAAATAAGGAAAATAAAATTCTTGGTAACAAAATTTTAAAAATTTAAATGTGTGAGTCAAACTTTTCTTTAAATTTTTGCAGGATTATTAACAACAACAAAATTTATCTCTTGAATCTTAATATTGTTTTTTATACTTATATTGGCAATCGATAAAAAAAATATAAATTTTAAATTAATATAATATAAATAATAAAAATTCTAAATTTTACAAAAAAAAAAACAATTGGTCGAAGGGGGTAAAAAAAATCAAAAAGAAAATTTATTTCCAAAAATGTCTATTTTTAAAATCATTCAATCTTGAAGACAAATGTTGACCAAAACGTCATCGAACTTGAAAATCGGTTCAGTTTTGACGAAGTTAAAGAACGGACAGTGCACAAACCCAATATACTCTTTTCACTTTGTGAACGAGTATAAAAACAACAACAAGGGATAAGAGCAGCAATGAAAAATGTGCACCAAAACGTGGCGTCCCAAAACGCGAGCAGTGACACAGCTGTCATTAAAACAACATTAAAATTAAGACAAACAGCGGCAACAAATTAAACTCAACACATATCCAGACTGTAGAAAAAAAAAGAAAAAACAAAAACATTTAAATGATTGCAATTCGAAAAAAAAATATAAATGGCAAGGCAAAACACGCACACATAAAAAGTCAGGTAAATCTTTTGATGATCCAGTGTTGCAAAGGGTTTGCAATTCGTGCTGCCAACTTGAATAAAAGTGCACAACTTTTGTTTTGGTCATCTAAAGAAGAATGTAGGTGGAATTTTCAACGGTTGATTTATATTAGTAGATAACTATTTAAAACTTTTGAACCTATTCCCAATACATTAGTTTAACGGAAAAAAGCTAAAATCCGCTAAAATTAACAAAAAAAAAATAAAACAAAATAAGTTCTAAATACTGTTTTGAAGGTATTTTAAGAGCTTTTCGCCTAAAATGAGGAATGCTCAACGTTTTCTTTTAAAATTGAATTGAGCATACATTAAAGTGATTTGTTTCGTCAAAGAATTTTATATCAGTAATTTTTGGGGGTTAAATATGCCTTGTTATCTTCTAAACATGCCCAGCTTCTTAGACAGAGCTGCCAACTCAACATTTTTTCTTTTAATTAACACTTTGCCATCAATTCAATCAGCTTCTTTGGCCATGTCTCATTAAATGGGTCATACGATAGCAAAAAATATATATAGATATATACATATATAAAAAGCAAACAATTGAACGAGAAAATAACTAGGTGAGAGATTCACTTTATATGGCAGTTAAATTAACGCATGCTGAATCAGAGACAAACCTCTTTGACAACTGCTGGATGTGGGTAGGTGAGGTGTATGTGTCTGTGTGTGTTGTATCTGTTTTTGCCCAGATATTTATCAGAATGCCAAACTGAGTAAGGCCGGCTATAAACGAGCATTGCCGTCATTGAGTTTTAACTGATTCATCAGCGTCAAGCGCCGTTAAATTAAATTGTGTGCTACTGACGATTTCTACCTTGACGCATCCAAAGGCAAAAAGCAAGTACAAGTGCTCTAGTCGGAAGTGACCGACATGGAGATACGCTGCACTCAGCTGCGAGAAAATTAAATAAATTCGTTTGAATCTTTAAGAGAAAAATTTTCTTTTTTATGAACTCACAAAATTAACATTTTATAGAAGCTCTTGAAATGCATCAATCATCTTTCATTAATTTTTATTAAATCAATTATTGTTATTAATATAATTCATCAGTTAGCTATCTGATTAACTTGATTAAATCAAACAACTCATTCTGATATTTGTTCTTTATTTTCGATTATACCTTACACATTTTCAATGGGTACAGGGTAAACAGAAAATCAAATATGGCAAAATCAGAAAAACACACACACACACAGAGGCAGATTCGCCCAACGACAAAACAATCACAATTGCACAATTAGTCATTTTATCAATTAATAATTAACTATTTTTAAACGTGTGCGCTACCCCGCTGATAATTTCAAAATTGAGCAATTTCTAAGGCAAGATAGAGTGAGACAACAATCGCAACACACATACACACACATAGACACATGTAGTTATTATTAACAAGCATGTTTTAAGATTTATCGTATTTTGTACACCTTGAACTTTGACGGAATATAACTCAGAAGCTCAGTGCAAAGCACGTCATCGACAGTGTGCAAATTAAAGAGTGAGAGAGCGTCAGCGTGAGAGAGTTAAAGTGCAATGGCTGCTGTGCTGACGATCGATGTAGCTGTGTTTGTGTGTGTGTGCTGTATTAATAAGTATGCAATATGCAGTTACAACAACAACAACAAAAACTTTGCACATTTTCGATAATCACAACAAATTTAAGAGAACCTGTTCCCTTACAAATTTATTTTCTCATTTCTCATGTATTTACATTTGACATTTGCACTGAGTTTTGCGTGCCAATGACAAACATAATGAATCAATGTAATTGAGAGGCAAAAAAAAGCTCAGCTGAGCTCAGCTCATGTAAACGAGCCGTGTGACGAAAATCAATGAACCGTCAAATTTGCTGAGTTCAAATTTTCAATGCTCTTCATGACCTTCACAGATGTTTTTTTTTTTTTGGTTTTGTTTTGTTGTATATTTTTCTTTATTTGGGCGCGTCTTTGCATAAGGCGTTAACAGCACGTTAAAAGCACTCGTCGTTGGGATGCTATAAAAATTTACATGGAGACGATGCGACGCTGAAGAAAGCGCTACAACAAAACAAAAGAAAGCTGCGGAATTTTAGCAATGCGGCCAACGATGGCCAATGGCCTCCCGACCACCAACACAAGGCCCCAACGGCTAGACCAGTCTGAGACTGCGAACATGAGAGATCTACGAGAGAATGAGTGAGAGAGAGAGAGAGAGAGAAATAGGGTGAGAGAGGGGGGCAAAATCATCGTATCGGTCCCCTAGCCATGATCGTCGTTCATTGCCATAAAACAAATGTTGAGAAAAACACGTAAGAGTGCTATAGGCTGAAGTGCACGACTAGAAGATACCCTACACAAATTCTTGAATAACTTCTAAATTAATCCTAATTTACACGACTTAAAAAGAGTATCCCCAAATATACATATGTAAAACGAAAAGTGCAATTGCATTTTTATCAATCGATATTTATCGATACGATATTGAGAAAAAATTATCAATTTAACAGCAGTACTTTTTCCTGTTACAAACATTTTGCACAAAACCATCATACCCGTTTCAGCCATTTTTAATGGGTTCAGGGTATAAACAACTATATTGGTTATGTACGTTAAAAGCTAATATTATAAATTAAAGAGCCAACTTTAATGCATTTAAACACGCGCACATCGCATGCGAACGCCGGCAGCGCAGCGGCAGAGGCCACGGGGAATACCACAAGCAGCATCCAAAACTTTCGACATGCAATCAGGCATTTAAACAATATTATGTGATCAGATTTAAAAGATCTTCAATGCAGAAATTAATTGTGCTTTCAAGATCCATTTAATGCATTTAATTAAATAATTATCATTATTGTTAGACAATAATGAAATAACAGCTCTGATTTGCATATATCTAAAGGCGCAATTTAATAATTAATATATAGTTTTGTAAGCTTTAAATACAAATTACATGTTTATTTTGTTGTTTGTTTTTCTAAAACTTTAAAAATTCTTATTTGTTGAATATTCAGGTTTGACAGCATACGTGATAGTTTGGAATTTATTGTCGGCGAAGTTTTAAGAATCAGCATAAAAAGCTAAACATTATTTTTCAGAGGTTTCTATTTACTTGGCTTAAGCAGGCACAAATACAGAGTTAATTTTTATCCTATTCCACCGACAAGCGTGGAAAATGGTTGCTCATTTGATAAGTTGATAAGGTAATTTTAGCTATTTCAAATTTATGGCGTGGGATATGTCCTTTAACTATCCTTTAAATACACTTCCCCAGAAGTTAAAAATCAATATAAAAATTGTCAATTGAGTTCCCGCAACTAAATTTAGGCAAATTTTTAAAAGTTAACTCGTCAATTAGTTGTTTGGAGTTGTGCTTTTTACATATAAATATATATGTATATTATATAATAATATATGTATATGTATGTTTCTCAGTATAATTGCATATTTTTATGTTTTGTTAATTTTTACCGCAACCTATTGGAAATAGCCAAAAGAGGGTATAATGATTTTGTGCAAATGTACATATGTAACAGGCAAAAGGTGGCATCTCAGACCCCATACAGTATATATATTCTTGATCAGCACGCCTTTCTGTCAATCTGTCCGTCCGCCTTGAAGAACCTTACGATTTTGAAAACTACAAAAGCTGGAGACTTGAATTTTCATTTTAAGATTCTCAATTTGTGTCCCATTTCAATAATATCGATAAATATTGATATTAAGTCGTCGAGCCAACAAATTTTAAGTTTAGTATGTTCATTTTAAGTTCTGAAAGTTGAATTGTGATCTTATTTAATTTAGAAGTTATTCAAGACTTTGTTGGGTGCTAAAGAGGGTTAATAAAGGGGAGTGAAATGCATGTAACGACAGCTCGCAGCTGGGTGCAGGGTATCTGCTTGGCGGGCACTTCCGCCTAGAGTACGCGTACTTGTTTAATATGTTTTTTTTACTGTTAGCCGCAGGCAGCTGAGTAAAAGCTTAATGCTGCCGCTGCTGCTGCCGCTGGACAGGCATTTGCAGTGCGTCGGCTGATGTTGCCTCCGCCTCTGCCTCCGCCTCAGCCTCTGCCTACTGCTGCTGCTTGGCTGTCTATCAACTTGTTTATGAGGCACTGTCTCTGTTTCTGTCGCCGTTGTATAAACCTGCTGCAAGCGGCATTTGCTGTGGCACTTAGCCATTGCCATTACTAGTTGTTGTTGCTTGTTGCTGGTCAGATTTGCTTGTTGTTGCTGCTGCTGCTGCTTGACTAGCGCTTTTAGAAAGTATGTCAATTTAGAAAAGCCGTTGACTGGACAGCACACACACACACACAAACACACACATGCCCACAAGTTTTAATGTATGAAATTCAATACTTTATTTTATTTTTTTTTTGTATACCAACCCAAGAAAAATGTTGTTTTTTTACTGCGGCTGCGATTGTTGTCGTAATTGTTATTGTTGGTTTCATAGAAATTGCACTTGAACACAGCACACGAAAAAAAACGACATTTATTCAAATTGCAATTTCCACAGAAAAAAAACGAAGCGAATTCGAATTCGAAACGTCACAAAAAGTTTGCGTCTGATTTAAACGAGCGCGCCGTCGCGACTGTCTTAAATAAAAGCTTGCTGCTGCTGGTGCTGCGGCTGCGGCTGCTGCGATTCGATGACTCCCAAAAAAAAAGAAGAGAGTGGGAGAGTCGGAATGTGAGCGCAAGTGAGTGAGTGCGGGCGGTCGGGTGTTTAGCTGTTGTTGCTATTACTGCTAACTCAGACTCTGCTCAGCTAATGCTGCTATGTGCGGTGCTTTGTACAGACGCGTTAGCAAGTTTGCTGCTGACTAAATGGCAAATTTTATAATAGTCCAAGTTGTGCGCTGAAACGACGACGCCAAAGCTAAACAGCAGCGAGCGAGCAGCGTCAGCTTACGTGTTTACAAGAGTGAGCGAGAGGGAGAGACGCACATGGAGAGAGAATGTGGCGAGGCAAGAGAGTAAGCAAAGACAGTTAACAACAGCAGTAGCATTGTTGCTCTTGCAAGTTAGCACAGAAGAGAGAGAGAGAGAGGGAGAGAGATGTGCGGCATTTTGTGTGATATGAGCGCCAAAGCATATCAATAACAGTGAACAGTTTGAGCGGTGAGCAGAAGGGAGTGTGCAGGGGGGCGTGTAGTAGCTATACCGTATAGTTAGAAGCTTAAGGCTGACTCATCCATCAGCAGCAGCAGCAGCTGCAATCAATTGAAAGTTCACTTAAAGCCTCACAGATGGAGCTGCAACAGCTGCAGGTGCAAGGTTAGGTCGCGACGAATAAAACCTAAGTCCTACACACACACACACACACGCACAACATGAGAAATATTTGTAGATAAACGTTCGCGATCACAACCCAAATTAGAACATTACGTATATACATAGATATCTCTAACCACATATAAAAATAGTTTATCAATTTTTGTGTGTTCTTTTGTTTTGCTTTGTTTTTTTTTTCGTTCTTCTTTTTTTTTCTCATTTTGATAAAAGAATATACCAAAAAATGCGCAATCAACATAAAAAGAAACAAATGAGCAAATGATATAGTGATGACTTGAGACTTGGAAGGGCGAGGCGTGGGTTGGATGAAGTTTACTGCCATATCAAATATGCTTACTTTTGTAGATAAGCAAATAAGTAAAGAAATCAAAAGCGTCATCTAACGTTTGAAATGGGAACCGAGACTTGAGTGCAAATGGTTGCAATTGCTGAAGAAAAACATATAAACGATGTAAATATATTCAATATACATACATACATATATAGTAGATATTTAAGTTAAATTTCTGCCTCGGTATTCATAACAAATAACACTCTCCAAAGGTTACGTTCAAAATAATCTACATTAAATTGCAATTCAGAATCACTCACAAAAGAAGCAATAAGAAAACACCATTATTGCTGTTATTGCTGTTGTAGTGTCTGCCTTGAATTACTCTTTCAATTTATGTCCCATCGCCAGCATATTCATCGCGCATCTCTTTTTCTTACGCACTGCAGTCATTCGCACTCATTGTAGGGTCAGCGCTGCTTGACTCGACAGTCGGCGTCGCAGTCAACGTCGCTGCGTGGTGTTGTTGTTGTTCACTTTCAAAAGCACATCAAGCAAAAGTAAGAGCTCTCCCACGCAGTTTGTGGTGAATTGTGGAGAAAGAGATCGCAGATCGTAAATGTAAACGTCAACGTCAACGTCGACGCCGGCGCCGGATCTCAAGTGTGCTGCATGCAATGCTTATAGACTTTAGTCCAATATTGCAGATTAGATAGCAACAGCGCCAGGCATTGTCGGGAAGTAAGGGCGGGGGGGAGAATTGAAGTTGGTAAGTGGTGGTGTTGTGGAGGTCGTCCGGCATTTGACCCACTAAACGAGCAGATGACAACGACGCTCTGCGTCTCTGTCTGAATCTGAGTGAGAATTTTCGCTTTTTCTTTGGCTTTGATTAATTTCTATGGGTGAAGGGTAATTCTGATTGGACATGATCAATGCAACCATATTAACTGCAGTACGAGCTTAAAACACACACCCACACACTCACACATATTTATAATGCCACAATAAACTTCAATACTTACATGAAAAAGAAATACACAAATTATCAAAAGATAAAAGCGCGCACAAAGCTCACTCACTCACAGTTGCGATCGCGCTCTTGCACTCTTTCACTCCCACTAGCACACGTGCAAAACGACAAAAAAAAATAATAATAAACACTCACAGTGCAAGCAAGCAATAACAACAATAACAGTTGCTTCTTTTCGACAGTTTTGTTTTCTGCGCTGTCCGCCGACTAAACGTACCGAAAGTCAAATGCGAAATGAGCCGACGTCGCAGCGCAGCGCAGCGAATGCGAGCGCACAACGTTTTTATCTGTGTGCAACGGACCAAGGGGTGCGATCGGGTGGGGAGGGGGGGAATGGCTTTCAGTTCTCGCGAGATGCTTCAAATTGTAATGGCCGGCCAGCAGCCCAAAAAGCAAGTCACGCGGCTGACTTGAAGCTTCACGCACACCAATGCATATATACACACACACACACACACGCTTACACATGCACAGCCAAGTGGAGAGTGAGAGATCGGTGAGCGTAACAAGTGTCAGTTGTGCTGCTGCCAGGTGGCAACGCTGGCGCATCTGAAATCCGAAAGCGGCCGCTCGCTTTTAACGTTTTTTTTTTTTGCTCGTTTCGTATTAGTTTTGTTTTGTTACGTAATTGAGCGTCGCGACGCTGCTGGTGTACTCAACGCGCCGCTGCCTTTGCGCCCGCTTAACTAGTCAAGCACAACGACAACTCGTTTTGGTTAATTTACATAAAATACGGTGCAACAACAATAGCAAGCCGCTGCACACTTGTTGCACAGCCAACCCCAACCCCTTCCCACCCCACCTCCTTCACATCACCCACCAAAATAAACGCTGCGAAGCCGACGCATGAGCAAACAAACGAGTGAGAGTGCCGAGGCAGCGGCGACTGCGCAGCCGGCAGCGGTTGCGCTTCACGGTCAGCACTGAACGAGAGAGAGAAACGAGAGGAGTGCGAGCGCTATAACAAAAATTTCAAGTTCGAAAACCGAGTTCGAAAGCTCGTGTGACGTCGACGACGCTGCCGTTGCCGCTGTCGCATCGCTGTCTGCGCCCAAAATGCAAATTGTAAATTCTGTTTAATTCATTGCCTAAAAATATTCGCCTCAAAAATAAATTCTACAGGCGGCCATCGATATGACGTCAGCGCGTCTTCTGCTGCTACTTCTTTAGCTGCGGTGGTTGTTGTCTGGTCTGTGCAAATATTCAGCGAATTCAATGCCAAACACACACACACACATACTCACATAGAGGCGCATACGCAGCAGAGGAGCAACACTCGCGTCGCACTGTGGCTCTTCTGCCCGAAAAACATGGCAAAAATCCTTAACCGCACTGGGAGACTGAATAGACATTATTCGATAGAGAATTCTGTCAGAAATATTGACAACAGACTCTAAAACTATACACTCTACTTATTTAAAAATCCCAAATAGTATCTTAATTAATATATTTTTCAAATCAATATGATGACATTTAGAAAAGTTTTTGTTTTGTTTTCCAACCTACATATATAGAAATATTCAAAAATCAAAATTTGTATAGAATTTCTAAGATTTATTTTTTATTTATTATATACTCATTTAATAGCATGGCTAATTCTTTTAAATTTTGGCAATATCTTATTTGGTTCAGAAAAGGTTAGATAGCCCCACTGTGCGACAGAATTAGTGATGAGCACGTCGTCAGTCACGACATAACTTTGGTTTACAAATATGTTCATTAAACATAAATTAATAATTATTAACAGATCGTGACCACACACCTATTTATATTTATTGTTACTTTTACTTCCATTCACATTTTTATAGCAGAGCATCAAAACACAAAACGGGCGATTTTCAAATATTCTATTAATTCACTTTCCACGCTCACGTGTTCATGCGCTGAATTCTTAACGTACATCAACAGCGACAGCGACGTTGGGTGCTTACCTGTAGCTGCTGCTGCTGCTGTTGATTCTTCCCAACGTTTTGTTTTTGCAGCCCAATAAAAAAAAAGAAAAAC
>SCDS01001384.1:0-11451 GCA_004149465.1 Drosophila nigromelanica | reverse complement strand
ATTCATCATTTTCGCACCGTTACTTAATGGTAGTCTGCAATGCCAGCATCGAAAGTTAAAAACAGTTTTGTCAAAATATTTTTGCCACGTAGTGTATGTGTACATTATTTCGTACATTATTATCAACAGCTATAATTTCATATATAGCTTAGCTGATGTCACATACCAAATTATGTTGGAATCGAATGTGATTTGAGGGTTTTAATTCGTTAATAATGGGGAAGTTTAGCATTGTCAAAAATTGGGTTTTTTTAAGAACTATTTTGGTTATCAAAATAATAATACAAGCAAAATGTGCCGAAAAAAATATAAATATTTCTATTCTATATCTGACATAGCTGTTTGAATGCAAGAGTATCTAGATTTCGGCACTCCGAAGATAACGGTTCCTGTTTGCTATTCAGTTGCTTACTTGCGCTTCACAGCAGGCAGCTTTTGTCAATATCTCAGCTGCGTTTTCGTCAAGTTCGCTTTGTTTCGAGCACGCGCTTCTTGGCGAAAAACAAAAAAAAAACAAAACTCTTCAGGAGCGCCGACAGCTGTGGCCAAGATTCCCAGCCAAAGCGCACTTGGAGACTTTTTCAACCGCCCTGCCACATGTCAAACCACGCTGAAGACTCAGCATATAACATAATTGAGGTTAGGAGGCGTACGTGTTCTTCAAAAAGTGCGCCCAGCACGAGTTAAGATTTAATTTAGTGAAAATAATTTGTTTAGTCGTGCTGCAAAAATGCATAATTGTCAATGGTTGGCCACTAGAAGGACCCCGATCCTTAATACGATTGGCTGTGGTTTTTTTGCGGCTGCGTCCCACGTGCGTTCGTCCCCTGCCACGCCACGCAACACATTTGCATATTGGAAAATTATAGCCCAACAACGTGTACATTTGTATGTATGTATGTGTGTATGTGTTTGTCGCTGCTTCTGTGGCTTTTGTGCTGCGGTGGCTGCGGTTGCGCAGAAGGCGACGCGCGTGGCTGCATGGTGCCGCAATGGGAGGGCGCCGCTGCTCGACGTTGACGACGACCCCCAAGCGACCTCCAGCCGCGCGAGGACTTGACTCTTAACTGGCAGGCAGGCAGCCGGACGGGCGGACAGGCGGACAGGCAAACAGCGAAAAGAGTGCACGAAAAAATGCAAGCAATGCTGCAAAGTTTCGACTCTGATGAGCTGTAAAACACGCGTTTTCATAATGTTATTAAAAGGCTGCGCCTGGGCGGGGACAGGGGGCCGTTCAACGGCCATTTGACATGCCAAAAAACACTTCTGTCACAGCAGCGGCAGCAGCAGCAGCAGAGCATCCCTAGGTGGTATCCAGAGGCCCGGACAAAGCGTGACTTCCTCTCTGTAGTTGCTGCTGCTGTCGTAAATTGTGCGCCGCATGCGCTTTGGCAATTATTTAGCCATAATAAACCTGATATCGATGCGCTATCTAAAACTTTAAATTGACTTTGCGACTGCGAACAGTAGCAGCAGTAGCTGCACTTATTTAATTTCAATTTTAACCTAA
The DNA here is from genome assembly GCA_004149465.1 of Drosophila nigromelanica. Classification (NCBI taxonomy): domain Eukaryota; kingdom Metazoa; phylum Arthropoda; class Insecta; order Diptera; family Drosophilidae; genus Drosophila; species Drosophila nigromelanica. The sequence continues at coordinate 9,941 of SCDS01001384.1, read as the reverse complement.
TGTTTATGGGCCGCGGCAAGTCAAACGCGCAAATAAACTATATAAAAGCAGATTTAAAAAAATGAATACCAACTTTCTTATAATATATTTCAATTTCAAAAATAACGTGCCGTAGCAATTAGAATTGCCAGTGCTGCCACCTGGTGCCTAAGAAATACATTTTGTGCAAATTGCGCTTTTTAGGCTTGGTCACACTCAGTTCGTTCAAAATGAAAAGCGCGTGCCGTATATGTAATTGGTATATTAAAGAAAAAACGTATAAATAAAATATAGAATTTGCTATGAATATACAATTTAAACTAAATCCTTAACCATAGCATAAAACACGCACAAATGGAATGATTACCATGCAAAAAGTAATCAATATTGTATTAATGCTTTCAGTGTGTACACACTGCAATCAGTAATTTTCTGTTTCTTGCCTGCGTTCAGCTGTTTTCTGTCAAAAATAAACTTACAAAATTACAACAATATCCAAAAGTGGAAAGTAAGTTCCATTTTATAAATATTTAAGAAATTGTTGGCACTTGCTACCCTATTTGCGTGTAAATCGTGCATTGACCTGCGCTGAAGTTGAACTGTTGCACAACCGTTGAGCACTCAAGCCAACGCTTAGCGTGGTGAATACGGCCTCCGACTACAGCTGCTGATGAATGAACGTGCAGTAGTAAGGTGTAAAACATAGCAAAACGTAAAAATTGGTGCGTTTATCGCAAAAAGCGCAGCAAAACAAATGCAATAAACATTAAACAAAGTGCAAACGGTAGTGTAAATAGGAAACAAACAGTAACAGTGGCCGCATTAGGCGAATGTGTGGAGAATAGAGTTACAATTGGACCGGTAAATGCCCAAAAAGCAGCCACAGCCACACAATGGAAGGCAAATCAGTAGTAGGAGTATGTTGAATAAGTGTGTAGTAGTGTAGTTGTACGAAACAGCGTGCAAACCGAAATTGCTGAAACTCAACTGAAGAAGAACACAAAACACACACACACAAGTGCAAATAAGCAAACGCAATAAACAAAAGGCATGTAAAATGCGTAGACAAAATAAATAAATAAATATATCGAATATCGTGCGCGAAGGAAAACGCCGGGCATGTTAAAGACGCCAGCGAAGCAGCAGCTGACGGAGCAACAACAACAGCGAGTGGGAGTGGGTGAGGGTGAGGGAGAGGGAGCAGTGGGGACGAGGGCCAGCTGCAATTACCAGCAATAATAATGTTGCTGGCGGCAGCGGGGCAGGCAGCGCCCTACACCTACGACTCAAGCGCCACGCGTAAGATCAGCAGCAACAACAACAATAGCAGCGCCGGCAGCAGCAGCAACAACAACAATGTTAATGCGAGCACACCCACCACAACAACAATTGGAGCAGCGGGCACGTTGGCGGCGGCTTCTGCCACTGGGGCACGTCCCACAACCGCCAGCAGCATAGCCAGTAATGCGGCCACGGCGCTAATGAAGACGCTCTCAGTGCGTCTGCATCGCGGCACCGAATTCATCAAGGACACGGTGCAAAAGGCGCTCGTCATGTCCGCGACGACAACGCCCGTGCTGCAATCCCAGGCGCCGGGCTGCCAGAGCCTCAAGCGCAAGCTGACCGGCGCTGGCGGCATCATGGGCTCCGTCTCCAGCAGCACCAGCGGTAGCAGCGGCGGTGGCAGCAGCAGCAACAACACCAACACCAGCAGCAGCAGCAGCAACAGTCGCCAGTTTGTGCTCAGCCAGCCATATGTGGTGCCCACGGCGGCATTCCTGCGCCACTTCACGGTGGCGCCCGGTGCGCTCCACCGCTCGGCAACGGCACGTAAACGCAATCCCAGCACTGACAGCCTACTCATGGACCTGTGCCTGTTCAAGCCCATTCGACCCATGCCCATAACGCCCATCAAAATGTAAGTGCGCGCTCCATTGCAAATCTGTTAATAATATTTTAAAGATTACCGTCTATCTCATTTAGCAACAAAGCGCGCGGCTTTGAACTGAAGCGACCCAAATTCGTGCCGCCTGCCGCAAATCTGTATAGTGATGACGACGAGGAGGAGTACGACGAGGAGGAAGAGGAGGCACACAAGGAGCCGGAGGTTGCACTTAAACCAAAGCTCAGGTTAGTTGAGATTTCACTATACCTCAATCTCAATTCCTTGCCTAACGTATCTCTTTCTCTCCCTCTCGCTCTCTATTGCAGCACACTGATATTGCCACAACATGCCACCGCATCGGCTTTTGTGCCGCACGAAGCTAACAGCAGCTGCAGCCAGACTCAAACCAAGGACAACAGCAACACACACACCTCAGGCACAGGCTCCGCTGTCGCAGCCACCGCCATAACCAAGCCAAAGGCAGCGGCCACCAAGCGTCGACGTCGCGCGCCTCTGTTAACGGCCAAAAAACGTCGCAAAGCGGCACCAACATCAACAGCAACTCCCAAGGCAACCGCAGCAGCAGCAATAGTCGCAACAGCTGCAATCGCTGCTGCGCCCAAACGAAAGCGACGCACTGCAGCGTGCGCGGCCAACAGCACTTCCATATCGCCGCCCATGACGCGTCAGCGTGCGCGTCTCCAGATCTCCACCAGCAGCAACTAAGCTAAACACACTCACATTCAGCCTGACTATCAACCCCCCTTCGTTCATGTCAGATATGACTTTTTGGTTCAAAGTTTAGTCATTGGAACATTTGTAATCCAATGCCCAAAACTGCTGTAACATAGATGAAACAACAACAAAAATAACTACAACTACAAATCGTATGTCTTTGGTTCTAGTTACTGTTTAAGTCTAAGTCGCGTTTCCATTGTCTTACTGAAGCAAGTGAAGTGCCAAAAGGCGAAGGAACGCAACAAAAACAAACAAAATATAGTTGTTATAAGCGCGTAACTTGAGCTGGGTTACTTTTTATTTGTTTATATAACCCAAAATTTGTTTCTTGTTTTTATGTGCCCCTTTTGTGTTCCATGTATTTTTCAATGACTACTTCTAAATTATTAAATTAGCTTTTAATGATTAATTTTTTAAATGTTTATTTTGCGCTTCACTTGCTTTCATTAAAAATGTCTTAAAAACTATGCTAAATATAATAATACAAAAAACTGGTCTTCAAGACTGAATCATAACAAAACGAATATTATATAAAGAAAACTCATTAAAAACAAAAAAGGCAACTGATAAGCAAAAAAAAAAAAAACTTTAAGAATTAAAAAAAAAAAACAAAAAAAGAAACCTAAAACTTAAGCAAAAAGTATTAGAACAAAAAAAGTACAGAAAAATGTAAAAAAAAAAACAAACTGTAATTTATAAGCCATTCCTGATATGATATTTTGTTTTATATACATACATACATATATCGTTTCTCGGCCGATTTTTAGTTTCCAGAAGACACATTTTGGATTTTCTTTCTTCTATTCTACTATTATTATTACATTTGTATAACGTACGTGTATTCAAACTGCCTTTGAGGCAAGAAAAAGAAAACGGAGAAAAACGCCACAACTAATGTTAGTTTTCCTACATTTAATTAAGTTTATTAGAATTTATAGCTTAGACAACAAACTAAACAATTCATTCACGTATAAATAATAATAAAAACAAAACGTAAACATATATAATCTATATAGTATATATACAAACATTGATTATAGTGCATGCCGGTCAAATCAACTGTGTGTTGTGATATGAATTAATTTATAAACAAAGCAAAAAGACAGCAAAATTCGCAAAATTTTGCTTTTAATGCCACAAGAGCAGAAACCCAATAAAAACAACTCTCTAACTCTCACTCTACCCAAACAACATTAAACAAAACAACAAAATAATATAATTAAATCTACAGTAAATAATTTCTAAGCATTGAGATACCAACGAATTGGGCAAACAGCTAAACTCACAAGTAATATGTATTAGCTTTAAGCTTATTACATTTTCGAATGATTCCAAAAAAAACACAAAAAAATACCCAGGTCTTTTGGATAATACGATGAGAACACACACCAGAGCAAAATTACTTAAAATACATAGCGAGTTGTATGCGTCAATAAATCCGTAAAACAATTAATTTAAATGGGTGAGTTGTTGTCTCTTGTAAAAAATATTGTAAGTTGATAGTTAAATTGGTCTAGCCTGGGATTCGAACCTGGTGCCTTTATCATACGATTTTTTAAAAGAATTAATAGTTCGGTGGTTCAAACGTTTCCATTCAAGTGTAAGTAGCCAATTTATTTAATTCAATTCTCATTCATCAAATGTTTCCATTTTAGTGGGCATCACATTCCACAGATCCTGCAGTTTGTATCCGTCGGGAATGCGTTCCATGGCAAAGCCCAGCTCCTTGCAGTAGACGGGCTCAGGCGTCGTCTGTTCCGTGGAGAGGGCGCCCAGGCAGCCGGCGGCAAGGTAGTTGTTCAACTTGGTATTGATTTCGCGCTCCTGGCGATCGTCCAGCTCCTGGTAGTCATCGATTTTGAACTGTGTAGCCTGGGCGGCTTCCTCAGCGGCGGCGGCCAGACGCTGGCGCGCATCCTGCGGATCGTAGTGGACGCCCAGGTTTGGCTGGTCTGAGTAGATGGTGTGCAGGGAGCACAGCTCCTTGAAGAGTCCGTGCAAACGCTCGACGGGATCGATGCGAAAGCCCAGCACATAGCCGCCGCCCGTCTCGGCGGTCTGGATGACCAGCGCCGGGCCGTACTTGGACTCGCGGATGCGCAGCTGAAAGAGAATGAGTCAGCGATTTCTTGGGATTGGCGGACACTCAACTCACGTTCTCAATCTGCAGGTAGGGCAGGCTGATGTTGAAGCTCTCGTTGGCATCCGCGTACCAGACCAGGCGGATGTTGGTCACCACAAAGCTGCCCAGGTTTCCCTGGTCGCTGGACAGATTCCAGACGCCCTGCACCTGGCTGTACACCTGCTCATCCGGCAATATGATTAACTGACCCGCCTGCACAATGGCCCCACGCAGCTTGAGATCCCTGTACAGAAACGTGCGCTGATACAAGCTGCGGGAGGAGGGGGATCATCGGTAAGCTGGAAACTAGGCTTAATTTACCATTTACGCACAGATGCACATCGAAAACGCTGGCAAAGATGGGCTGGTCACGTCGCGATGTCTCGCCGGAGACGTCCGTGAAGAGGAACTCGAAGCGGGTCTCGTTGCTGACGGCCAAAATATACAATGCCTGGCTGGGTATGCGGCCCTTGGTGTGCATGTGCACCAAGCGCGTGCTGGTGCTGCCTATGCGGGCAAAACCGATGGCTGGAAGGGAGGGGAGTCGATAGAAAACAGATATGATCGGATGTTAGTATAGCTAGCATACCTAATAATAAGTCAGTCGGTAAGTCTGCCAACTAAGCGGCTAATCAGTCAGTCAATCAATCAGTCAGTCAGTTAAACAACTAATTAGTCAGTCAATCAGTTAGTTAGTCAATCAATCAGACAACCAATCAACTAGTATTTCGTTAGTATTTCAGTCAGTTAAACAATTGTTTTGTCGATCAATCAGTAAATCAATCAGAAGTTGCAATCAAGCAGTCATTCAATCATCTAGTGGGTTTATCAGTAAGCCAGATTTTCAATCAGACAGTAAATAATCGGTTGACCAATCACATAGTCGGTTAATCAATTAGTCAAAACATCAACCATTAAGTCAAGAAATCACTTAGTCAATCATTCAGTCAATCACTTGGGTAAATCAATCAGCTAGTCAGTCAGTCAATCAATTAGTCAGTTAAACAACTAATTAGTCGGCCAATCAGTTATTTAGTCAATTGATCAGACAACCAATCAAGCAGTATTTCATTAGTATTTCAGTCAGTTAAACAATTATTCAGTCGCTTAATCAGTAAATCAATCAGAAGTTGCAATCAAGCAGTCATTCAATCATCTAATGGGTCAATCAGTAAGTCAGTCGTTCAATCAGACAGTAACTAATCGGGTGGTCAGTCAATAAATCAGTTAGCCTTAACAGTCTGCAGTCAATCACATAATCGGTTATTCAATAAGTCAATAAAGCATTTAGTCAATCGTTCAGTCAATCTCTTGGGTAAATCAATCAACTAGACAGACAATTGAGTAAGTAAAGTTCAGACCCCTTTTGAAACGCACATAAATTGAACTTTTTGTGGACCAGCGAGTGCCAAATGATGCGCAGATTTGTAACCAGCAGCCTGCCCGTATCTCCCGGATTGCCCTTGCTGTCCTCTATGTGGTAGACCGTGTCCAATACCTTCTCGCCGTTGCGTAGATGCGTTTGCCTGTCGATATAGATATGGCCCAGTTAGGATTGGTTTCCGCTCGAGGTGCTTAACTCACAGCTGCGGCGTGTCAAACTTCACTTCTTTGTCCTCCCAGAGCAGGCTCCGGTCCAGTGCGTCCATTTTACTCAGAGTTTTCAACATTTTTGCCGAGCTGTTTGATTTATTTGTTGTGTTCTGTGGCCAGTTGTTGCCAGGCAACGTTGGGAGTTAACATTCAGAGCGGCAGACCGAAGAGTGAATACCCTTGCAAACAGAATTATTAATACTGATCACGAATATAAGAATTTTTATATTAATAATACAATCGTTACAATTCATATATTTTACTACAATTTAGATTATGTATAAAAAAACATTTGTTTTGGTCAAAATGCTGATTTTTTCAGGCTTTTTTTTTTTAAATTGTCTTAAGCTAGATTTTAGCCAGGCTAATCAATGGAAATGTTCTTTAGAATATTGGCAAACATTCAGCTTAAACGTGTTGGCAACATTTAAACAAGAATTCAGCACACGCACACACTTACTCAAGGCAATCTGTGCACATCGAATACGAAATGAATCATTTAAATATTATATATACAATAGGCCACTAATTGAAGGCACATTTTCGAGCGCTTCACATGATTATCTGCGGCTCGGGCACGCTGGCCGCAATGCTCTTGTGGGGCAGCACCTGCCCGCCATTCACGTACAGTTCATCCTTGACAATGACATCCTCGCCGAGCACGGTGATGCCCTCGATGCGCACCCAGCGACCAACGATGGAGCGCCAGCCAACAATGCACGAGTCCAGCCAGGAGTGCGAGCGCACAATGGCGCCCTTCAGAATGGTCGAGCGCTTGATGCAGACACCGTCCTCGATGACAACGTCGGGTCCAATGGTCACATTCGGGCCAATGCGACAGCCCTCGCCGATCTTGGCCGTGGGATCGACCAGCACATTGCCCACAACGCCGGGACCCGTGTACAGCTTGGTCGATTGCTTCTGGCGCAGCGAGCTGAGGTAGAGGCACATGCCTGTCAGGGAAGAGAAAAGCAGTTATTCGGAGTTGTTTCTTGAACGGGCCCCCTTTAGCAATCTTATCAGCAATTACGGCTCGTTAGGAGCGTTCTATCAAACAGCTTTGCCTGCAAGCTATTCCAAGAAATCAGTTAAAAACAATCAACAGGGTTACAGACGGGTGTAACCGACCGCGAAATACTTGTTCACATGCTTACAAAAAAAAATTATTAAAAATATCGATTTTTGTAATTTATGGGAGCGATCCATTTTTAGAGTAGGTCATCAAAAATTTGTTGAGAAGAAATATAGTTTATATCGATTTACTAGGCCCCCACTGGGCCAACGAATTTATGGGTGATCTTAGAGAAGTTCATCGGTAATCTCACTACACAATTTGATGTGTCTAGCGTTAAAACTGACGGAGGATATATAGATTATAAAAATCCAATAAACCTGAACATTCTCTGACGCGGGTTTACACGAGTTTAGTCTCTCTCGGACATTGCACAAAGCCAATATGCCCTTTTCACTTCGTAAACGAGTTTAAATAGAGCTAACCAGAAAAATTGATTAAAGACATGTTGCTGAACAGTTGGCAGATAACACCGAAAATGGGCCAAATAAAGATAGCATTCGCTCGACGCGAGTCAGGCCAGATGACGCACCGGTTAGAAAGTCTTTGGGCTGTCCAATATCCATCCAGAAGCCGGTCAGCTCCATGGCGTAGAGCTCCTGCTGCTGCGCCATATCGGGAAAGACCTCCTTCTCAATGGACGTCGGCTTCACCTCGATGCGTTCGAGCACCGTGGGATTGAATATGTAAATGCCTGCATTGATCTTGTTGCTGACAAACTCTTGCGGCTTCTCAATGAAGTTCTTAATGCAGCCCACCTCGTCGTAGAGCACGACGCCGTATTTGGAGGGCTCCTCAACCTTGGTGACTACAATGGTGCCCTGTTTGCCGTGGTTGCGATGGAACTGCATCAGCTGCTTGAACGGGAAATCACAGATCACATCCGAGTTGAGCACAAAGAAGGGCTCCGCACTGGCCGCCAGCAGAGGCTTGGCCAGGGCCAGAGGTCCGGCTGTACCGAGGGGTTCGCTTTCGTGTGAAAAGATCAGTTCGACGCCCAGTTTGTCGGCCTCCACTTTCAGCTCCTGCTCCATTTGCTCCGCCCGATAGCTGACCGCCAATATGACCTAGATAAGAGTGAAATTTTGTTGCGTAACTTTAATTGTCATTGTTGTTGCTGTAGTAAGGCTCACCTGACGGCAGCCCGCATCGACGAGCGCCTCCAGCTGATGTAGCAGTATGGGCTTGTTGGCAAACTCCACCAGCGGCTTGGGCGTGCTCAGCGTCAGCGGACGCAGTCGGGTCCCATAGCCGCCCACCAGGATCAGAGCCCGGGCGCCCGAGCCGGCCGCCGTATTGGGAGAGCCACACATTGCAATCGTTGTTGGACACGTCACAGAGTCAACAAAAATCTTGCGATAACTAAAACGACAGATTTTTGGTTTGCCTTTGTCGAGTCTAATTAATACTATTCACAAGTTGCTGCTGCTGCTGTTTCTGATAAGCCGCTTGTAGTTGTGTTCTTGTTGTCGTTGGCTCGTTCCTATTGGAAGCGACACAGAATGCACGTAGAGCTGGGAACACGTATATATATATATGTATGTGTGTGTGTGCTTGCGCCTGCCAATGTCACGTATCTATTTGTATGCGCCTCAAATTTGTGTGCAACATGAATTTTCATACACCATAAAGTTCAGAATTAGTTTTGGTTTGCGTGTTTGTGCGCGGGCAATTTTTTTCTTGTAAAAAATACAAATTAATAATTAGGGTTGTCCAAATGGTATCGAAATATTGCTATTTGTTTAGCCGCCATACAAAGATACATCGATACCTCGATAGTTGTGTGCTGCAAGATATTGAGCCTTGCGGTGTATGGTAACACCGTTTTCGGGAACAGTGTGACCTGTGCTGTTAACAGCAGTGTCGGAGTCGGAGTTTTGTTACGTGTGGAAATTAATAAAAAAGAGAACTTTGTGAAATTTGTGCAAATCATTATTAGCAAATTAGCCAAAGGTAAGTGCAGCATTTAGTGAAGATCAGTTATGCAAATAAAATTATTATGATGAGTTAATTGTCGTCCATCATAATTTTACTGTTTGGTGCTCCGCTGGCCACACACACACGCGCACATAGCATGCCCACATTCATATACACACATATTTGTGTATTTCGTCGAATCAGCAGCAGCAGCCTCTCACACATACAGACAGAAAACAAAATGTCGACCATTTGCATTTTATTTTTGATTGCTTTTTACTGCATTTTTGAAATTGATCGTGTGCATTTAAAGATTTTAACAAGTCCACGATAATACATTTCATCAACTTGTGCAAAAATATAAAGAAACTAATTAAAGTGTATCAAAGTGTGCAGCGATAAAGTTGTGTGTGTGGGGCAAAAGCTTCGATATTGATTTTTACAATGGCTTTTGGGGTAAAAACGCAAAGAAAAATTGCTTGGAGTATCTAAATGTTCATATGGTTTTTTTTAATTGTTTTATTAGTTTCTGTTATATACAGTCTGTCAAGAAACACTTTACACACTGTAAAAAAAATCAATTGTTTGACTTTAAGTACAAAAATTAATACATTTTATTACAGCTAAAGAAAATT
>SCDS01001383.1:0-11453 GCA_004149465.1 Drosophila nigromelanica | reverse complement strand
GATTTTTGACAAAAAATTTGACCCCCTCAGAATCGGGTTTAATGTTGATTTTTATACTATTTATGACTAACACAATCGATTAAAAACAAAAATTCACAAATTTAAATTTTGAAAAAAAAAATTTTTCGAAAATGAATAAGGGGGGAGTACATTATATTTTCACAAAAACTGAAAAAAAAATATTTTCAAAAATGAATCTATTTTAAATGTAGAACTAATCTAGATGGCAAAACATGACCAAAATGCCATCAAACATGAAAATCGGCTTTATTTTGACAAAGTTATGGAAGTTTGAAATCTAGGAGATTAGATCCGAGAATTTCACTTGTCAAAAATGCGTGGGCGAAATTTTTGTACCGATCTTTAAAGGAGATAACTTTGGTAACTCTAGCTTAAGAACTGTGGGAGATATAGGGATTTCCAATTTCTTAGGGCGGGCGCTGAGGACTTGTTAGTGGGCGTGGCCGGGATATCCAGGGTGCAATCCAAATTTGGTAACTCTATCTTTAAAATTGTGGGAAATATTCACCTTTTATCGATTTGCGATTTGAGGTGTATCGACATGTTATCGAATTGCCAGCCTCCCAGTAGGCGTGGCACAAAAATCTTAACACTTTGTCATCCGGATAAACGGACAACACAAACCCAATATACTAGTTTCACTTCATGATCGAGTATAAAAATTATCCATCTACAAAACAAATTTTAAACTATATATATTGCTTAATTTTGAGGGAAAAAATTGTTGGAAACATTGCGAAAAAGAAATGAATATGAAAAATATAGTAATGCAATTAATATATATAAAGTGTATAAATAAATTATGTATTATCATGATTTGTAATGAGATGTGATAATTGCATGAATACCATCAATTATTTAAGTGAGTGCAATAAATGCTGGCTTTTAATGCCTCAATATATACAACTACCTCTAATAGAGCCAGTCCTTTGTACAGTATACATATTAAAGGTAAACCTTTGATGAAAGGTCAATATGAAACGAATGCACTGAGCAAAACTGTAGAAATTTATGTGAATTGTGATGGTGTCATACTTTTGCAAAAAAAACCATGATTTGGTTAATGGAGACATCAACTTTTGTTATGTGCTCATGTGGCAATCAGTCAGTCATACCCGTATTCATTAAGACCAGCACCTCACTTGGTACTAAAACTCAAGGTTAGTTTTTTTGAATGCACCATTAGATATTTCATAGACATTTGCCAGCAAGTTTCTAACGTGTTTTTACCATATGCATATTTTTCATATTTTATTATTATTAAATTTTTTTTCATATTTACACATCATATTTAAACACTTTTATGATGAACAGCATTCATGCAAACAGCTGCTAACAAAAACGTGTTACTGCACATGAAAGGCAAAACGGTATGAAAACAGAATAGACGGTTGAGGTGCCGAAAATTTTGTGGTGCGTTTGACACGCAAACGTCAAAACTTTTAACTTGAGTTATAAAAAAAGATTACAAAAATGGAAAAAACTGAATGTCTTTGGCGAGACGACTTTTGAACTTTTCAATTAAAGGTTGCTGCTTGGTGACCATATGTATATGTGGTAATCGGTCGATATTGATAAAACTATGTTAATAAACTGAAATGTGTATTAGTATATATTTTGTCATGTCCAATTCTAGACAGCATAATTATAGATATGTCAATATCTTCCCAGTAATATCATATTTTAATAAAGCGGCATTTTTATTCCATAATAAACCTTTTTAGCATTTTCAATAATAAAATGAGTAGTTAAAAGCGAATGTATATAAGAATAAAAATGATTAAGGATAAAAGAGCAACCTGCCGAAATAAACAAAATAATTGCAAGCAAACATGAAATGTAAAATAAAGGCGAATTCCAAGAAATTACCCAAGACACAAACCAAATGGAGTACTACTAAATCAAAACCTCGCAGCACAGATGCAATAGATCTTGCGGCGCTTGCAGGCAAAATTGGCCCCAATTGCGGCATTAAAAATGCTGGTCTTTACAACTCGCAACTGCTCTTGGGTGTAGCTACGAGGAAATGGACAAGTTGAAGCCAGCACAGAGCACAAAGATTGAGTCATAAAGTTATGATTCGAGCTTGGCTCTGACTCCAATGGGAGCACTCAATGTTCCTCGTTTTTGATTTGGCCATCACGAAATTGCCAAAAGCTGCCGTTGGCCTGGCTAGCTTGAAGTTATCCCCACACCGCACCCATTCCCTACAACAAAAACCAGTGGCAATTTAATTTGCGCAGCGAATGGATCGTAATTATTTCAAAGCTTATGGGTTTTTGGTTCGTCAACCGTTTCAACTAATTAGCCACTGCTGTAGGGTATGATGACTATTCGGACATTGCTCTGTCTACTGGGTGCGGCTACGAGTTCTCTGTTTGTGTAGTTTCATTTCGCTTCTTTCTTTTCATTGCGATTTTCTTGTCTAATGACGCAAAAGTTCAGAGTTAATCAATTGCAAGACAATTAACCGCAACATTTTGAACTCTGCCACACAGACAAGAGGCCAACACAATTAGCGAACGCAGCCAAGAAGCGATTGCAGTCGCCAAAGCGGAGCAGCTGCCGCAGCCACAGGGGCTGAGCGGGCGAGGTTAGAAATCGGGAACAGCGGCATCTGCGGCGCGTGTTGCCAATTTATCTTCAGCGACTGCCCCGCCAAGTTGCAGATTTGTAGTTCAGCTGCCGCTGTGACTCACTGCCTTATGGAGTTAATCCTGTTTCTTTTCCAGCTTGTGTCAGCTTGACTTATCGCCCAGTGCGCTGCCCTCGCTCAAGTGAGGCATATTAGGATCAAGAACTTGTTGAGATCATGGTTTGCAGAGTTTTGATAAAGTAAATAATGAAATATAGCAAACTTAATGGTAAAAATTATAATAATTCCATAAAAGTTTTTAATATTTTCATACTAGTTCACAATGTGAGATAGAATTGTATTATTGTTATTATTACGCCTATTCCATTTCCATTTAGAAGCTTATTTCAAGTCTTTGGAAATATAAATTAATGAAATTTTCTAGATACATTATCCGCTGGCATGCTAATTCACGAAAAACGATATCGTACAGTGATTTCCAGGTAGAATTCTATACAGCCGATGCACTTTACGTTATTATTGTGAGTTTTGCCAAAAGTTGGTTACACCCGATTACTTATAACTGGTCTTACAGTCTGTATGTATATATATATATTCATGTATATAATAAATTTTAGTAATGATTTTACTACTTTTGTTCATTAAACTGTCAAAAAATCTCTTTAAAATATAATAAAAGTTTTATTCATCGCTTCTTTTTTATCTGAGAGCAAAATGTTATTAAAATCTCAAAACAAGTTTATTTCAAGCAAAACTGTATTTAACGTTTATTTAGAAATAGAAAAGGCTTGTTGGAAACCACAGAAAATGTATAACATTATTCAAATTTTTTCTTTTAAAATACTACTTATCTGTTTAGTAAAAATAAATTATTTCACAGCATTTTATTTATATCTAACACAATCAGATTTTTGTTTTGCAAAACAACTTTAAAGACGCTTTGTTTGAATGCTCTCTCCCTAGCGCTCTTTCTCTCTCTCTCTCTCTTTCTCAGTTACTCTTTTTCTCTCTTTTTCTTTTTATAGTTTAGGCTGTCAATGATATGTAATTTTCAGTAGCGCCCATCCAATTTGTAATTTGTGGAAGGCATACAAATTTCGCCATAACTCAGAGACAAACACTCAGCAGACAGCTCGCAAGCTTTGTTTGCCTGGCTTGGCTTGGCCAAGTTGCTTTGTTTATAACTGGTTCAAAGTTGGCACGTCTTTGGCATAAATAAAAATGCAAAAACAAAAACTACACACACACACAACTTGTTTATCTGTCTTTCCAGCTGTCTGGCTGGCAACGTCTCCCTCTTTGTACCTACATATATACCTGCCCCTGTTTCAGGCGCTGTCTTTGTCCCGATGCCGTTGCAAGTCCTGTCCGTTCTCCAAAACGCTTGACAGCCAGCGCCAACAGCTGTCGTGCCAGTTAGTCTCTATCGTGTAACCCCTTCCTTACTCGCATTTGCTAACTTTCATGTACTGTAAAGGGGGCAATGGGAGAATGGGGAAACAAGGGGTACAGTTTTGCAATGGTCCCTAACGCTGCATTGCATGTCGGCTAATTTCTATGCACAGTCCCCAAGCTGAAGCTGCCTGTCTGCCAGCGTTATATAGCTATGTCGTCCCCTCGCCGTTTATTATGAATCCATATATTTACGTACATATTGTGTGTGTAAGTCGCCTATGAAAATGCTAATGTCTGGTCAGATTTCACGACTGCTTTTTACAGTGCATTTCCTACTCATATGCTAATTTCACACATGGCGAACGCTTTCTGAATTTTAACCAACAGCATTTTGACTGCAACCAATAATTTGTGACCTAACCGAATGAGTTTGCTCATTATTAAAGACATTGTCATATTAACTGAAAGTATTACTGTAACTGTTAACCCATTCTGGGCTCAACATTTTATAAATGGTCGACGCAGTTTTTGGGGTCAATGGGTTTCGGGCGGCCCCTTTGCCTTGCTCCCAATTTGAGTAATGAAAATACGGTAATTTATGTGTCAAGTGAGCTAACCAATTTTTAGATTGGGGCATTCAGAGACTGCAAAGTCAACGCCCATATTTTGGCTATTTTGCATTTCAGCTCAACTTGGCCAAGGCTCTGGCTCGTGCCATGCACAGCCCCCGCAGGCGACGCGACGCTTTGTTGTTGTGAAAGCCGAGCCAGAACTCAACTAGTCCGCCAATGTAGCGAATCGTGCTTGGTAGGCCAATAAAATGGCATAAACTGAATTTATTAATGGATCGTAATGATTGCAGGTGGCCCACCCAAAAACAAAAAGCAAGAAAGCACTGAAATTGTTGGAAAGCCGAAGATTGACTACCTTACAAACTGTTTTGGATTGGATTTCATAGTCAAAAATGTATCGAAAAGAAAATTACGCACTGATATGTCTTTTTCGATCTTTTAATGATATATATTTAAATACATACATACAATACATAATTTTTAGCGGCTGTCTTTCAATGCGTTTCACACTTCATGTCTATAGACACACACGAATCAATCCGGACTTATACTCGATTCTAGATTATAAGCACGAATTATAGTACGAATCATTGTCTAATTTCAAATACAAATTTAAGTATTTTAGGCTTACTTGTTTTATGCCATTTTTACTTTCTGTTTAAGCTACATTACCCTGAACGCAAAAGTGTATAACAAAACTCCGAAATAAACGAAAATAAATAAATGTGGGCTCTGGCGTTACGCCCACAAATTGAGCAAGTCGCCTGCTCAAATAAAAAATGCGCTAAAATATTTCCGTTTTCTTCAGCTTTTGCTTAGTTTCAATCCTCGTTTTTCAGGGCGTTGCGGTGTTGCAACGCCAATCTGATAAACATAAACGTTTAATTAGACCACTAAATGCATTTTTTAATAGTCATAAAACAAAGACAAAAAAATGGAAAATATATTTTGATTGCCTTTTTCACATATTAATTTATCATTGTGCAGTATTTATTGTTTGGCTCTGGCGTTGAGTTTGTCAACGCGCGTCGCTGACAAAACAAAAGACTTAGGTGACAAACTTGTTTCTTTGTTCAGTTGACTTTTTTTTGTTTTTGGTTTTTTGTCTGCTACTTTATGAATTTTCATGAAAGAAAAACTATTGTTTTACTTGATTGCATTGAAAACGTTTCAGATCACATTTAGCAGACTTTGCGGTGATTAATGATAAGTTTCGTTACTTCTCTTAGAGATTTCTTTATTAAATTAAATAAATTTTTGCAGGCGTGAAGTTTAATTTAAAAGAAATTCACTCAATTTAAATAGCAAACAAGTTATCAATTTGATGTATTACGTTTAATTTGAAATGTAGTTTAATGAACAAGATGAGGTAGAAATTTGACATGCATCTTAAAAGGTTGCTTGTACGCTTGTAGTATTTTTTTGTTGTTTTCATTTACATAATAAGTCGTCATTGTTTGGTTCAACTTTGTATAAAACTTCCAATCACATTTAGTATAGCAAATCGTCTGTTTTTTGTAGTTAGTTTGGCTTGGCAATGCGCAACGACTTTGCTCTTTAGTCGCTTGCCCCAGAGCTATTTATAAACTGTATTTATTGGTTCGTCATTTGATAGTTTTTATGTTTTTGTTTTTATGCTAAATCCATAAGCAGACGACCGTTTGATATTTTCAGTTAACGCCGCGACAGCAGCTTAGCCAGTTACCAAATGAAGTTGCCAACAGCGAACACAGCCAAAAACAAAATCGAACAAATAAAGCTCCTCTTTATACTTTAATGGTTGTTTTTTATTGTTATTTTAATCGGCTGGCAGGTCGAACGTCACGTAATCGCCGTCACTGGTTACACCTGTTTCTTCGCGCTCAACGCTGTAACATCGTGTAATGATATGCCACCAGCGCACAGCGCACACCCGTGCAGTTAGATGTTTCCTTTGGCCAAAAGTTCATCAAACGCAAAGGCATGCAACAGCAGCAGCAAGCAGCAGCAAGCAACTGCAACTTCGAGTGGTGTCCAACTACTTATTATTTGCAAGGCTTTTGATGTTTGCCTGGCTGACTGATAAGTGCCAATACCCGCACGGGCCAGACCAAAAAACTAATAACAGTTGATTTGCTTTGCTTTTACCCCTGAGTGAAAACCCATTGCAAAAACAACGACAACAACTGAAATCCTGACACTGCTCGAAATCTTTAAAATATCAGCAATTAAAAACTCACTTAAGTGAAAGTCTTTTCGCACATGAATTTTGCGTAGGAAATTTCGTAATAAATTGCAGAAAAAAGTTCAATATTCACACGATTTATATACTTGTGATGTGTGCGTTCATACATATACATATATATGCTAATCTAAATGCGTTACGCCTGAGAAAAGAAACGACAACGGCAACCATGCGACAAATTGCCATCAATTCGTGCGTTTGTTGACTCTTTTGACTTCATTTGCATACGTGAACCGCTTCTCTCTGAGCCAGTTTTTTTTACCGATTAGCCTAAAGCGAAGATGACGCTTCAAAAAAAGTCAACACACGCATAAAAACAAGACCCGATTTTGATATGGCGCCATCGAAAGTGAAATTTTGTATGCTGTCCAAAAGAAAGCGATCCCATTTTATGCCTCATTAAGTTGTAGGAGTTCAGATGAGTTCGCTCAATTAGTTCGTATATCTGGTGGATTTGATAAACCCGTTGATAATATTCTAATTATGCGCATGCGTTTGATGATGTTGTTATTTATGGCCAAGTCGTTTATATTAACAGCTAAGCGGTTGGTTGACTTTTCACCTGTCAGTGTTCATGCGAATGTTGTTTTGCATACAGTCTAAGTATGTGGGCGAAGTGCTGTCATCACATTTAATGGGATAATACTAAATAAAGTTGTTTTCTCATTTTGGTAGATGGCATTAAAAGCTTACATCGCTTTTTAACTGACACACATGTAAGACTGGACTTATCAGTATATATGCTGTCATTACATTTCAGTTTAATTATTAGCCAATTTCATAGAGAAATCTAACACCCTAATACGGTTAGACTTAGCGTTTGTTAGCGTTCAACTGTTAATTAATTGGACTGTTCAATATTGTGGGTGCAACATAAATAATCAAGAAATATTTTATATTAGCAACCAATTTATATTTATATATAGGGGACAATCGTTTTTTTAATATGCATAAATTATTAAATTTTTGTATTCAAAATCAACAGTAAAATTAATTTTTAGTTAGGTTGTGGAAAGCATTTTAGATTTGTTGCTAAAATTTGTGTGTGTTTTACGTTAAAAATGTTGCGGTTAATATCTACTAAAGGCCTTTAAAAGTAAGTCGAATGTGATACAACATTTTGGCATCATATGTGTCTGTTGGTATTAGATAAGCTTTGTATAAAAAATGGATATAACAGGTAACAGACATATATCAAATTTAAGGACAATTTGGATTATTATTGAATGAGCAGACTATAGCTAATAGAAAGCACCTAGTGCTCTTTTTTAGCTTATGTGTTCAATAATGGAAGCAAGTATATAAAATGTATTACATTTTAGATTCAATTTTAATCCAAATACACATATCAACTTAGTAAATTTGTAATCAAGACAATTTATATTTATCTAAAATTTACAATTATTCGATTTTTTAATTCTTCTAACAATACTTGGAAATTATTTAAAACTCAATTTTTTCACATATTTTGCTCAGTAAAATATCAAACCAAATGTTTAATGCATAAAAGTCAAGTGCGCACATGTTTATTTAATTTTTCTTCGACTAGTTTGTTGTCTAGATCTTCAGATTCGCCAAAGAAATTATATGGTGGTAACCGTTTACGCTTCAGTCTTTATCCCATGGGTAATTAATATCTTATGGGAAGTTAATTAAATGTCGTTGCCTGGCTATAATATTGCAATATTTTTATGCAAGAAGTGATGTCTGCAGCTCGAAAACAAGTTTCCAACACAGCAAGTGCTGGCAAGAAACCAAAAAAGTGTTGTACAAGCATGCAACAAACAGACAACAGCCGAAACAACAACTACAACAACTACAAGTGCAACAACAACAACAACAACAACAACAACAACAACAACTTGAATGTCATAATTATTTAGAGTCATTAAACTTTAAGAAGCAAAATCTCGACCACATCTCAAAAAGCTAGTCAGGCTTACGCTGCGCAGGCAACTAAAATATTAAAAAAAAAAAATACACAACAAAAATTGAAATGTGATTATATACACATATATGACCACAACGATAAGGAAATTATGTATTAAACACATCAACGATTGGACGGGCTACATGATCGGGAAAAAAGTCGAACGAACGACGGAAAAAATTACCATTTAATGTTGGAAAAAAGTTAACAAGTTGCCAGTGTCAGCAAAAACTGCAAAATCTGCCACACCAGCCGATTTTGGCGGCTGTTTAACTGAATTAAATATTGCGCAATCTGATGGTGTATGTGTGTGAATTTGTGTGTGTGAGCTGAAACTCGCTCGTGTTTATTGGCCATATAAATGGTAACAACTGTGGCGATCATTGAGATGCTTGTTGTTGCTCTTGTTGTTGTCCAATTGGCGTCCACAAATGGCTTAAATGTGCTCATGACCGCAAGTAATAAAAATAATTAAAAGAAATTGCTGCATAATTCACACTTAAAGCCGAGCGGTTTTCATGGCTAACATGAAAGAGGCAATACTTAGTACCTGTGTAATCAGGCTAATTCTTTAGGTTATCCATACATGGCGAGCAAAAAGAAAGAGGGTGCGACTTTCTAGATATCAATTTATATGATAAAGCGGAAGTGCTTAAATAAACTTGTTAATTTGAAGGATTTACCAAACAATTTACCTAATTGAAATATTAATAATAAATAGATAACTTGCACCATTATTTGATAGATATTATTGACTTTAAATTCTATTATGAACGGAAAGGAAATATACATGTTTTCAGAGAAAAGGGTTCTCATGATGTTTTGGCAACTTTCATAAAAGTAACACTGTTATTATTAGCTCCGACACACAGAAAGGAAACTATAATTCAACTTGAGAGACAAACGTATTTATTAAAAAAAAACCCTGACAACATTTTACATAGCAATCAAAGCATTGTCCCATAATTTACAACTTCCATTTGCCCTATCGTAAAAAAAAAAACTGTGGTCACCCACCCCATAAAGAAATAAAAAAGCCACTTTGTTAGTGTAATTGTAATTGTAGTTCATGTACTAACAACGTAGCAACAACTACAACAAGAGCAATCACAGCAGCAACACCCAGCACTCAGCATTGTCAATTTGAGGATTGGTCAAACGTGGCGTATACACAATTTGCACAACGTTCCGGCAATGGCAAAATGGCCAAACAACCGAACGGCAACTGCAACGCCAAGATTAGTAAACAATTATGGTTTTGAAATTGCTACAAGTTAATTCCACTTGTAATTGGTGGCAACTCTGGTGACTGTCTAATTTAATTCGCGTGTTTTTTTAAGGGCGTTTACCACAGCAAAAAAAAGCAGTAAAAAATCTAATGCGCAATTCAGAATTACAGCGCTGGTTCGACAGTTGGTAATTTTCGACTGCAACTTAAATTGGCTGTCAAAGTTGTGATTGAATTGATTTGGTTTTGATTCGAATTAAATTGTATTGACACCTATATGGGTTCCGTATTTGGCTTTGTAATTACTATTTGAATTTTTATTTGTTTTTTTGTTTGTTTGTATATACTTACTTGTCTATATAGTCGATCGTTTCGATTTCCTTTTGAATTTTTTCCTCGCCAGGGCTGTTTTCACTATTGGCAGCATCTATAATAGACAAATAATGAAATAAATAGTATTTTAATATATATTTGTATGTATATTTATTTGAACCTGTATGAGTAGTTTTTAAAATCAAAACAAATCATACGGCATTAACATTCACAAAAAGACATGGGTGAAGTGAATGGGCCGTTCTACATTCATTAGCATAGTACAATTTATAATTTGTATTATCGCTAGTTCTTGCTTGCCAAAACATGATACAAGTGTAATAGTTACACGAATGCTTTTTGAAAATGGTAAACACACTTGCCACTTAGCCAAGACTTGCATAAATTAGACATATCGTTGCTGATAAATCATAATTAGTAGAGTTGCCCAGACAGACACACAAACACACACACACACGCACAGACAATTGGAATTGCAAATCAGATGGAAATACAAGCATTGAAACTTACGCACCCATTGACGACAATAACAAAATTCTGACCGGCCACAATAATTTTTAACCTTACAAGCAGGTATATAATTCGTTGTATAAGGCTTGATTTATGACACAACAATCGATTGAACAACCAACGCGATTGTACCTACTCTTACACATGTACACACACACATCTCTATATAGGTTTGTATATATTTAAATGGAGCAGTCAATATGCGGACAAATGTCAATCAGCTCAGATACAAGCGTACAAAGGCCATAAGAGACACTTCAATACATGTGAGCGGATCAAAATGATTGAAATCTTTTGATTGGAAACAAAAAAGAAATACTCTCAGAGAATACAATGTTAAACAATGTGAAAGAACTAAATAAAAACAAGTAAAAACGTTGCAGTCGGGTGTAACCAACAGCGAAATACTCGTTCACAGTGTAATAAAACATACAGCCAGGCATTATTTGTGCAATGCAGAATTAATTTCTAATTAATTATGGCAAATACAATCCATTAAAAAGAGAAATTGGCAATTCTAAATTTTGAAAATAAACATTTTTTCGGATATAAGGCACATGCTTTTTTCAATAAACTTTATTTTTAAAAATTCATATATTTTAAATGTAAAATCGATCTAAATGAAAAATCATGAAAATCATCAA
>SCDS01001382.1:4593-17733 GCA_004149465.1 Drosophila nigromelanica | reverse complement strand
GCGGCAGTTTCATCCGTTTCCGTCATCTCCTCGTCGACAGACTCCTTGGGATCGCAGTCAACGATCGAACTTATTTTATCCAGCAGAGCATCTAAGTCAGTGCCCGCGTTGCGTTCGCCTGGCAGCGTTTCGCTTGTATTTTTATCTATGTTCTTGCCAATACTATCGATAGGCGGGACTAGCTCAATATCAGTTTCGAGGACGTCCGCTTCCAAACCATTATGTATTTCCTCATCGACTGTTGATTTGCGGCTTTCCACCGTTTTCTTAATATCTGCAAGCGTATGTTTTTTTTTTTGGCTGTCAGTTTTAAAGTGAATTTATCGATTACAATTTTGCACATACCAGGGGTGGTTAGCTTATCAACTTGGTCGAGCTCTGCTGCGATGCTTCTTATTATTTCATCTTCGGTTGGCAGCTCCTTCAATTCCACGTTTTGTGTCACTTCCATCATATTTGCGCGTTGATATTTTGCCTTCACTTGGAACACATTGAACTAAGATGAAAGTGAAACAAAATGGTTTTGTTATTTAATTTGCTTTCCAAGATGGTCTGGCAACACTGCAGTAGGATGGCAACCCTATTAAAAAAAATTGATTATCTTAAAAACTGACCTAGCCCCTCCCCTGATCCGAAAACACGACGTTCTGAACATTCAACGAAAAATTAATTTTTTTAAATTAATCGTTGACACCCTGTTTAAGAATTAATGCAGGCGAAAAAGCTTTTTGGAAAAAGCTTAGTGCAAGCTTTTTGTTGTAGTTTCTGTCAGCGAAGAAAACAAAAACTAAGCGTCCGGTTCAAACTGAAGTTTATAATGAGTTCAACTAGGTTTATCGACTAGACCCGGTTTAAAAATTGTAGTACCCCCAAAAACCACATTTTAGGGTTGTTTCATCATGAAAATTATATTAAATTTAACTAGAACTTAGGATAGTATTTGTATTTATTGTAGGTAATGTATTTTTAAAATTGTATTAATCAAATAGAATAGATATGTACATATATAAACAACAACTGATTTTTTGTCTGGCGCTTTACGTTATTTCGATTTCGGTATGTATCTATAAATCTACATACCTAACCGGTGTGCTTGGCGCTCGGTCGGTCGTTCGGTCGGTCGGTCGTATGTTGCTGCCGAGCGCGAACAACACTACAACAACAACAACAACAAGAACAAGAGCAACAACAACAACAACAACGAGAGACGCCACAACGCAAGATGACTGCAGCCGAAACACAAATACAAAGCGAACAGAGACAAGAAAATAAGCGCGTATAAAGTAGGAACATGTGATAAATATTTGGAGCCAACATAGAAGTAAAACAAGAAACGTTTTACGAAACCTCACGAATGAACAGATTTTCAATAAAATACAAATAAAATGTTGAAAATTTGAGGTTAGATTGAAGCAAATACCCTACAATTTTATATAATTATCTTAATATTAGTAGAACATAAAATTACTCACAATGTGCAGAGTAGTAGCTTTAGATTGAGCCCTCTTCGAGTGTGCCAATTGGCTGTTACACGATTTGCAACGACTTAAACTAAAACCCAAAGAAATCAAATTATTTGTAACTAGATTTCTTTGCGAGTTCAAGGCAACACTAAACAGCGGCCGAAGTGAACGCGAACGCAAAAACCAGCTGATGAGCGAGTGGGCGTGGAAGGGGTCAGCGATTTAGTAATTGCTTTAGGGCGTGTCAAAGTTGGTTTCGATAACGCTCCATATTTTTCCGAAATTTCGAATGAAAATTCACATTTTGGCAGTGTCAACAGACGTTCCTGACTAAATGCACTATGACGTAATAGTGGCTGGCAAATAAAAGTGTAAACGCTTTGCAATCAATTCGATTTTGGGTATATTCGAAATAGGTCACCTTTTGTATATAAAATGGGTTTCCAGTCGAATCGGGTGTACGACAAACATATCGAAAAACAAGCTGGCAACACTGCCGCAGGGCGGGGGGTTTAAGGTGCAGGGGGTTGAAGCACACATACATGCATACATGTATATGTGCTACTGCAGGGGATCTTCGTCTATGCTATGGTTTCCCATAGAGTTCCGATAACAAAAAAAAAAAATCAAAATAAAAAGACGCAAAACAAAAGCAACGGCTGAGTAAAGTAAAAGAAAAGTTGCCATACAAATTGGCATTTTACAAACGTCGCGGCGCGTTGCGTGTTGTGCGAGCGAGAGGGCCGATGCGAGTGGGCTGCGAGCGTGAGCGGGACGACTCTCCTGTTACATTGTATCTGTCAAAAGGGGGGCGACGGACACTAAATTAAACTAGTATTTTCTATAGAAAATAATGACAAAATATTAAAAATTGAATATATGAAAATCAAAAACGTTTTAAGCGGCAGACAAAAAACCAACTTAAGTGCAGGCGAAAGAGAGAGAGAGAGAGAGAACGGGCAGAGGGGGAAGGGGCGATGTGGCAATTATGCGCTTGTCTAAGATCCGCAACTTTAGAATTTTTTTTTTTTGCCTAGGACTTTTGGCAGGATACCGGTTTAGTACCAGGTCGTAGGCTTTCAGAGCAAGTGAGACGGAGAGTGTAAGAACCTGAGTAACAAGAGAGCAATCTGGAGAGGGAGCGAGAGAGAGCGAGAGGTAGAGTGCAATTAAGGTTTAAATAAGGTTAAAAAGAATAAATACATATATAATCTATAGGTATATTGAAAATAAGACAAAAAACCAAAGTTCGCCATAGCCGAGCGACAAAGTAATTTTCGGTCGCCGTCGTCGTAAAACAACGAGGCGTCGTACCGAGAGACGACACAGCAGCACAGTGAAAAGCAACAACTAAAACAGACGCAAAACAACAACAAAAATTGAGGCGCGTCGGCAGCCATATTTCATTATTTTGCCCTGTCTAAAGTTGTATTATGTATCGGGAAAGAGAAATGGAAACAGGTCTTGGGGGTTTCGAAATGTCAAAGATATGTTTCATGATTGGCTAAATCGGAGCATAACACTTAAAGCCTGGTAGCTCCCTGTCCCTGTCCCACCACCCGCCTAGCCCCCTACCATCCACAAACTTTAGTTTTATGTTCTCATCTTGCGCTATACCTCCAAAACAAAAACAAAACTTTATTAGATAAAACAATGTTAACTGATTAATGCGCTCCGCCTAGCCACAAAAATGTGCATGTACCATAACTATGTTTGGACCTGTTTTGGGAGTTATGTCTATTATAGCTGTTTCGCTCTCGCACACACACACACACACACACACACACACACATACCTGCGCTTGCTTAAGTAGCTGTGTGTGTGTGTGTGCGCGCGTGTATGTATAACAAGGTTTCTATGTGTGTGTATATATAATTTTGCAGCGCATTCACATTCTTTTTAGGTTACGTATCGATTTTGATGTAAAGTGAGGTTAGTTTGAAAAACATCCAAGTCCCCGGGAATTTTACGGATCTATGGAGCTTCCGTAGATGCTGCATTATACTATTTTATATATATCTATAGATCCCAGACATCGGCGGTCCGGTTGTCACGTGCAGCCAGTTGCAAGCGCAAAAGTAAAAGCAAAAGAGGCAACAATTTAATTTTTTTTGATTGTACAAATTATTGTTTTTAGGGCTGCCAGGTGCTCGCATAGCATTATATTAAATTGAAGTTGGTATTTTATTATGTGGGCGCTTATGTAGGGGCGTAAATATGTTTGCAGTGCATATAATAATCGGACACATGATATATTATAGGGTTGCCATTAGCAAAAAATTATTATATGTAAATATCATAACCCACATCTTATGCATAAGATCCAAGGTCAAAAATAGACAAGTGCATTCGTCAAGTCACAAACAATGTTTACTTAAACCAAAAAAAAAAAAAATTAAAGTTAAGACATTTTACTTATGACCGGCAACCACCTGACAACCCTAAAAATGCAAACTGCTTTAAAGGCCTCTCTATATATTGAAAATTGAAAATTCTTGTCAATACATTGAAAAACTCAAAAACCTATGCATATATCTTTGAAATCACAATGTTATATCAATATAAACAATAAGAATAATACTATGTGACATTGGGAGTAATCAACATTATCTTAAATGATATAAATCGACTTACCTTTCCGAATATTTCAATATTTTGTTATTGTTTTAAGCTTAAAGTTTAGAATGTAACGAATAGTAAATAATATGCGATTTTACAATTGGATATTCAATAGTTTAAACGGTTTTTTTTTGCCGATTTGTTTACACCGCACGGAGGACTGCCGCCCTGAACAACTGGAATACCAAACACAGACTAAAATCTGAGCACACAACAACAAATGTGAAGAACCATGAACCGGTTGCACTGCGGCTAGTTCCAGAGCGGCAAAAACAAGTTCACAAGCACACCTCCGAATAAACGGCTAGCAATAGAAAACAAAAACAAACATAATTAAGGGCATGGAAAAACAATGTAATATTCAACTAAAATATTTGTAAATGTTTTTTTACTTAAGTACTGGAATATAATGGACCCAATGCGGGAATGTTGCCTATTCATTACGCTGATTTGGAAAATACACAAGAGAAATTTATGTTTCACAATGGGTTTAAGTGAATATAATTTTTGAATAAAACCGACAGCAGAATGTAAATAGCTTAAAGGTCATTTGATTTTCTCTGTAACGTAAGATATGGTAAGAACTATAGTTCGAAGTACCAGCATTAACTTATTGCATGTTGATGCCCTGAAATTGGTGTTCGGAACCAGTTCGCACGCGAACGAACTGCAAAGGTAAAAAGAAAACAAAAACATCTGTTCGGCTTGTAGGTTAGTTTGGTTTTATAATAAATGCAGTAAACAAAGTTGTCAATTAAAAATGAGCAACTTGCTGAATTTTGCGCTCAGACATGGAGCGAACTTCCTGAAAAGACACACGTGTCAAATACTACGCGGCGCGCAGCCAGTGAAAGCGGACAAAGTGCCGGCTGCAACGGCGACCCTTCGGTCCAATTCGAGCCGAGCTGCCTTCGACGTGAGCACAAATGTGCCCAAGGATATTGTGCTGTTCAAATATGAGAATCCGAAATTCTACAAGATGCTCAACTTTTTCGGAGTGTGCCAATTTGTGTTCTGGACATATTTGTCCCATTTTGCATTTACGACGCTCAAGGATGCGCCCGTTGTGGAGAAGCCGGGCGAGGAACTGAAATGGTTTCAGCGAATAAACCTGGGCGAGAACAAATATAAAAATGGCATCACAATATGCAGCTTTCTGATAGGTGAGTTTCGACATTTGTTAATGGAAATAGAGTAGTAAATATCGTTGTCTTTAGGCTATGGCATTTTGTTTGCTGTTTGGATGTTTACGCTGCGTTCCGTGCGCTTTCTGATTCTGCGCAAGGGCGGCCAAAGCGTGTCCTTTGTGACGTACGGTCCGTTTAATCGCAATCGCATCATGACTGTGCCACTGAAATGCATCTCAGCGGAGGAGTCCCGTGAAATGGCGCGCGTACAGTTGCCTATTAAAGTTAAGAACAAGACCCTCTACTATGTCCTGGATATGCGCGGCGAGTTCCGTAATCCCCAATTGTTCGACTATACAGCCGGACTAAAGCGTCGTATTTGATTTTTTCTTCAGGGTTTTATTTTTTTTTTTTAATTATAATTTGTAAATATAAACATGTGAGCTAATTTAGACTTAAACGCTGGCTTAGTAGATGGGCTCCGGCTTCTGTGTGAGCAGCAGACCAAAGCGCTTCTTGATCGTAATGCGTTGGCGTGAATATTTGTCCTCTGGCGAGAAACGCGCTGGGTGGGCGGACAGAGTGGGACGGCCGTCCTCGGTGCGTTTCTGCAAGAAAAAACAACAGGTGGAATACTCAATCTCAGTCAAAACAATCATAGACTTACCTTCAATGTGTAAACGCGCTCGCCGTTTTCATTAATAGTGTACATGAGATACATTTTGTATTAAAAATATAAAATGAGCGTCTTCCTCACAGTAACTATAAACACGTGCGGCGTGCAGTGCTTTTCAACGATAAGTGATGGCCACGGGTATCGCAGAGATGAAAAGTAACTATCGATAGTTGTTTTATTAAAATACAGTTTTTCCGATACTTAGGCAGCCCTGTTTGAATATCAACTATCGATAATAGCATATACAAAACCAGTTGACGCTTTACAACACTTTCCATATTTCTATACTCGTTTTATATCAATTGGCGCCCAATTTTCTTAAAAAGTTTATTTACTTGAAAAATGTCTAACAAAGCGGACAAGCTGCTCAAACAGGCCATCAAAGAGCAGCAAAAACGCATTAGGCCCGTCGAATGCCAGAAGTATGTGCGCCTGGTGCTCGACACGGGCCTGTTGCGCATCGCATTAGGTCAGGAATTAATTGGACAATTAAACAATACGGATTTGAAATACGAACTACGCATCTTGCCAGCCAGAAACAGCATTATTTGGGAGCGCAATGTGGGCCAGCAGACGCTGGCGGCTGGTGGCGCCGCACTGGATGACGCCTGGCGCATGGAGCAGCAGGTTTTGTTGCTCTTCACCGAAGGTGACTTTCAACGCGCTCTAAAGGAGCAAAATCTGGCCTGCATCGGGCCGAAACTGCATGATGCATTCCCGTCGCCCGACTGTCAGTTTACGGTGGTTGTGCCGCGTCTGCGTCACAGCGAGGCAAATGCGCTGATTGAGCTGCAACTGCTACAACGGCTGCACGTGGAGCAACTGGCTCAGCCGCAGTGCCAGGAGCTGCTGGCACTGCTGCAGCGCTATACCAAGGCCATTGCGGAGACGCCCTACAAGCAGCAGCGCCAGGCCATCCTGGGCAGCTTCAAAAAATACCTGGCCAACGACAACAAACAGTGCGTGCGCGTGGAGCAGGGCAATGGCTACGGACGCCTGTGGCAGCAGCACCTCAATCGCCTGCCGCAGGTCACCCTCGAGGTGGCGGAATCAATCATATCCACTTATCCCTGCCCCAAGCGTCTGTTGCAACACTTTGAAGCGGACGACCAAGCGGTGCAAAAGCTAGCGGATCTGAAGATCAAACGGAGCAATGGACCACAGCCGCTGCAGACGGAGAGGCGCATTGGCAATGTGCTGGGCAATAAGTTATATACGCTATACAATGCCAGGGATCCGAATACACTGATTTAGCTTGTGAACTAGGCCGTTTATTCCGCTGCTCGCAATTTACAATCGATCGTTAAGTGCTAAAATCATATATTTATATGTATGTACAGTTGTCTATTTCGTTTTTATATAGTATATAGTATATATATTAAAAATCACAATATTTCTATAAATTTACATAATTATTGAATCAGTTGTAAGTTCTAGATTTAGCAAATACTTTGAAATGACTTTACACCTGAACAATTTGCTGATAGATATTTCGATTTGGCGCGTAGAAAACTTTTCACTTATCTCGAATTGTATTCTGACAATAATTCTTGACGATATTTATAAATAGGCGTATTAGGTATTTTTGCTTGCATAATTCAAAAACGCCAAATATTTATAATGAAATTTGAATGCGATCGAGAAATACAATTTCTTACATTTGATTAGTTATTAAGAGCTAACACATAAATAAAAAGATGAGAGATGGAGGATTGTGGTGAAAGTCAGTCCGTCGCATCTGTTTACAGCGTGGCCAGAATGCGAAAGAAGCCCAGGAAGGCCGAGAATATTGTCTGTCCGACGCCCCATAAGAGCGCGTAGATCGGAGACATGGGCAAACTGGAGGCGCGATGCACAAATGCAATCACAGCGCTGCTGATGATCCCACTGCTCGCCGGCGACACGAAGCCCATCACGAGTATCAGTATGGAGAAGAAGCGCCCGAACTTGTGACGTCGCAGCGTCACAAAGGCCACCAAGGCGGCGCAGGTGTGTATGAATATCGATGAGAAGAAGGCCCACAGAAAGACATGATACCACATTTCACGGAACGTGTTAAGGCGCGCCTGCGATCGGAGTCCGACCACGTCAACAATAGCGTCCAGCTCATCCGTGTCGGGCTCGGAGGAGAACATGACCAACAATATGGGCGGCAAGCAGTGCGTATATAAATAACTTAAATGTTGAATTCGTAGAATTTTGGCTACAATTGTTGGAAGTGTTTGAGTCGTTGTTGCTATTTAATACGTTTCGCTATGTTGCTATGTTGCTAATTATTGCTTTTCCGTTGCTCTCCCAACTTCTCGATTTGGTCATTTGTGAGTTTCTGTTGCTCGCCTAACAATGTTCTTGTTGTTTAGTTGCGGCTGGCGTTGGCCTCTTTACTGTGCAGCTGGAAACTGAAGATAGCGGACTGCACATTGTACTTGGTTGTGTTCTCATTAAGCATAAACGAGGTATCTGTAATAGAGAGGCGCACGTTTTAGTTTTGGTGACCTTTTGGCATTTGCCCATGTTACTCACACACTCTGGGAAACACACACATAGGTATACGCCAACTTTAGCTGATCCTTTCTTGCAAATCCTGCCTGTTCCTGTCACACATTCAAGTTTCCTATATTGTTTTGTCCCAGTGTACGTTGCTTTGTTTTCTTTTGGGGCAGGCAAAGTTGCAATCGATTAAAAAGGCCACACCGAAAAAGCACTTGCAGCGGCAGTGATTCACCAACTCCTAGCTAAGCATTTTTGATGAACTATTTAATGCACTTTGCGTTAGTTGGTTATTTTGTTTTGCAATGTGCAATTGATATTCTTTTGATTAATTACTTAAAATATACGTATATTTTAATTATTGTTATTTTTTCGACTGTTTAACGTAGCAACGGAGCTGGAACGCTTTGGTAATGAACCAGCTATGTTGGATGCCAGCTGATTTATGAATATGTCGATATGTCGATATCGCACAGTAAGCTCAGCTGTTGCTTCTATCGAAGGTTTGTCACCACTACTTAGGCATGCTGTTGGGCAGCTGATTATCGCTTTGTGTGTGTGTGTGCGAGTTTTTTGCAGCCGGAAGAAAACGTAAAATCCAGCTAGTCGATAGCAATAAAAACGTTGTGTAAACTAAAATAAATTTGCTAGAAATTATTATGAATAAAGAGCAGAACTATGCCTCTGATAGCGATGAAAGTGACGAGGACTTTTGCCTAGAAAATGAGCCTGATGCCAATTCCGGCGAAGAAGAGGAAGACGACAGCGAAAGCGAATCCGACGACGAAGACGACGCCGACGACGACGCCGAGGCAAGCAAAAAGCAAAGCAAACCGACAAAAGGCAAAAAGAGGGGCAAAACAAGCGAGAAGCGGCTAGAAACAGCCGCCGAAACGGGTCCTACGCGTAGCACACGCCAAACGGAGGTCAAACAAAATGGACGCGCAGTTGTGGAAAAGGACGAGTTGGAATCCGATGAGGAAGCCGACAAATCGCGTTCCGATGCGCTTTGGGCCGACTTTCTGGGCGATGTGGGTGCGAGCAGTAAACCGGCCGCAAAGCCCAAAGAGACGCCAGCGCCCGAAAAACGGACCCCGCCAGCCGTTAAGCCAGCAACGGAGGTTCTTGACTTTGCCGGCGAACAGGTGACTGTGGCGAAACCCATCACCAGTTCCAGCTCCAGCTCCAGTTCCAGTTCGAGTTCCAGTGCCAAGGAGAACGAAGAGCAGCCCCCAGTCGTCAGCACCAAATCTCCAGCGCCACGTGCCTTTGGCTCTGCCAAGCGACCGGCAAATGGAGGCGGTGGCGTCGGTGCCGGCGGCTTAGGCTCTCTACTCAACCAGCTGGGCAAGAAGAAGAAAATGTCTGTGCTGGAAAAGTCGCAGCTAGATTGGAAGTCCTTCAAAAGCGACGAGGGCATCGAGGAGGACCTGCGCACCCACAACAAAGGCAAAGATGGGTAAGCTCCATATGAAATGTAATCAAAATAAAACCCTTGCTAAATGTATCGTTATTTTCTAGTTACTTGGAGCGTCAGGACTTTTTGCAGAGAACCGATTTGCGGCAGTTTGAGATTGAGAAAAACATGCGCCAAACGCGGCGCCAAAACTAAATCTGACTACATCCAGAAACCATTCGTCCTGCACTTTCCACACACACACACACATTCACACTCGCTGTCCACACATTCGAACACATCTTTTATTTAAGATAGTGCATATGCCTAACGATAAGTTATATAATTGTCTATATATATATATATCCATAATGCTGTTTCAAGCACTATCGAATCATGATAATATATTCAACTATTTTAAACTATAAACGTTACATTTTTCGAAGAACATATATATATAATTATATTATATTCCAATCGCTCGTAATGTAAAAAAGGATTTTGATGTAAATGATTATTACTTATATTCAATCCTCGCCAGTGACACCCACGCGCTTTGCATCGCTGCGGCTTAAATGCAGAAATAGTGCTCCAAGTGCGCAGCCCAAGCTGCCCAGGCCAATGGCTAGCCATCTAAACCAGTTGTTGGCATTCAGCACGCTGCGCACGTGACAAAAGAAAACAGTTAAGCATTGAACATTGATGTATATTTAACTCTTTCAAACTTACGCAAATATCTTTTTGTACAGCAGCTGTGTTATTGTTTTATCCAGCTGCAGGGATTCCTCGATCCAAAAGAGTGGCATTGCCAGAGGACGCAGCTGAGACATCAACGGCACATCCTTAACAGGCTCCACTTTCAAGCTGAACTGCAGCCGATTGTGCACGGAAAGCACTGTGCCGGATAACTATAGCAATCGATCGGATATCAGTTTTAAAGAATAACTGAACTTAAGTAAATCCATTTATAACCTGCTCGAATATCAATATGCTGGCATGTTTGTCAGCTGTCGGCGTTAGTCCTTCCACTTGTTCCAACAACTGTTCATCGGCCTGATAAAAGTGCGGTAAGGAGGCCATTAAAGGCGTACCGCTGCAGCGCAGCAGGTCCATGGTGCCATCGGCTGGACAATCGGCCGGATAATCGGTGCAGTAGCAGTGCAAATCAGGTTCTGTCTGGGAAACATATGTATAGTAAGGATTTCTAAAAATTATTTTAGGCATTTAATAAATTTTAAAATAATTTAAGTTTTGGGCAGAGAGAGCTGAAATCGTGAACGATGTTAGTGGTTTCAATACCGTTGCAGCTAATTATGCTTAGCTTCGGTTCTATTCCGGGAATATCTTGTACAGAAGCCCGCGAAGTCGGGATGTCGGTAACCGTAGAATCTCCCAAACATTGAAAACGAACCTTAAAGTTTTAATTTGTGTGAATTTTATCCCTAAAAGTGTTTAATTTGTGATAACGCGCTGATAGAATTTTTATAGATATTTATTCCAATTTTTTTATTAGTGTTATTTTTGTAATTTTTTTTCAAGTATGTGGATTGCATTGCTGTTTAAAACGATCGAGTTTGTTAATCAATTTGATTTGCTGGCTGCTCGATCGTTGGGATATTATTTAATTTAGGAGTTGGCGAAATCGATGCCCTTCTGGATGTTATTCTTCAGCTCGCAAATGGCGGTCTCGAGCAGCTGTTTCTCGTATGGACTAAGCACTGGCAGTCCCAGGTTCTTCTTCACGCCCTCCTTGCCCAACACCAGCGGTGTGGAGAAGTACTTTGCCTCAGTGACGTTGGACTCGACATAAGAGCACTCGATGACGTTCTTTTCGCCATTCAGGCCCTTCATTAGGGATGTGACAAAGCGGGCAGCGGCATGGGCCATCGACAAGGTGGCCGAGCCAGCGCCAGCTTTGGCTTTGACCACCTCAGTGCCGGCCTCCTGAATGCGGACGGTCAGTTGCTTGATGGCATCCTTGTTGCAGCTAAACTGTGGCTCGGTTTGTGACAGCACTGGCACAATGGTGACACCGGAGTGGCCGCCAATAACGGCTAACTGCACCTTCTGGGGATCAATGCCGAGCGCGTGGCCAATAAATGATCGGGCACGAACCCAATCCAATGTGGAGACGCCAAACAGACGCTTGGGATCATAGACGCCGGCCTTCTTAAGAACCTCGGCCGTCATTGGCACCAGGCTGTTAACGGGATTCGTGGTGACGGCCACTAGAGCCTTGGGGCAGTTCTTGGTTATGGCAACGGCAATTTCCTTGACGACACTGGCATTCTTCTTGAACAGATCATTGCGATCC
The DNA here is from genome assembly GCA_004149465.1 of Drosophila nigromelanica. NCBI lineage: Eukaryota > Metazoa > Arthropoda > Insecta > Diptera > Drosophilidae > Drosophila > Drosophila nigromelanica. Next base: position 5,648 of record SCDS01001382.1, on the reverse strand, counting down.
ATGCCTGGCTTGCGGGCCATGCCAGCGACAATGATGACGACATCGGCGCACCGCAGCGCATCGCCAAGTTGATCGGCGCCCAAATATCCGGCTACCTTGTTCCTGGTATCGATGTGCGACAAATCGGCGGCTATGCCCGGCGTGTGCACGATATCATACAGAGCCAGATCGGTGACCATGGGATTCCGCTTCATCAGCAGCGACAACGGCTGCCCAATGCCGCCAGCGGCGCCGCATACGGTTACCTTATATTTATTCAGTTGGCCGATCGAAAAGTGGCGCACGCCTCGCAGTGCCAATCGTTTGGTTGCATCCTTCAGCATTTTCGAGTTAGTTAAATAGACATCAGTTCAGCGCAGCTTGCAAAATCCTCATCACTTTTTTTTTGCTAACAAATTTTTTGTGTGTTTTTAATTAACTTTCTTTTCATTAAAATGTTGTGTTGTGTTATGATTTGTATGAGTCTCCTAGTTTGGATCCTACGATTTAGATTTTTTTCTAGTTACATTTCCTTTTTATACTCGTTCACGAAGTGAAACTAGTATATTAGGTTTGTGCAATGTCCGTCATGCTGTCCGTCCGGATAAACGCAACAAAGATAGAGACTTGAAACTTTGGATATATACCTGCTCTTCCGGCAAAGTGTTAAATTTTTTTTTTCATTCATTTTCGAAAAAAAAAAATTTTTTTTCAAAATTTAAAATTGCGAGTTTGCATTTTTAATCGTTTTTACTGGCCGCAAATAGTATAAAAAACAACATTTATTTTCATTCTGAGGATGTACAATTTTTTGTCAAAAATCATGCCGAAATTGAGAAAAATTTGGACATGTAGAGCTGTCGGACCCATAGGTATTATTTTTCAAACACCCATAAATTTGCCAAAACTCAACCGATTTTCATGATTGAAGGCATTCTGGTCATAATTTTTGGAAAAAATTGTTTTTCAAAATTCAAAATTGCGAGTTTGCCTTTTTAATCAGTTTTGGTGGCCACAAAAAGTATAAAAAACAACATTTAACCTCATTCTGAGGGGGTACAATTTTTTGTCAAATA
>SCDS01001381.1:0-15791 GCA_004149465.1 Drosophila nigromelanica | reverse complement strand
GAGAGAGAGAGCGAGAGAGAGGGGAAGAGGGAGACAGGAAGAGGAGAGAGAGGAAGAGGAGCGAGAGGAGGGAGAGCAGCGAAAGGAGGGAGAAAAGAGAGAGGGATAGAGTAAAGAGAGAGAGCAAGACAAAAAGAAGGTATAAATACACTTGACTAAAACACATCAAAATGTTCAAGCCTTAATTGAATTCATGAAAATCACAGAGAAAGGCACTTTGGCGAAATTTAAAAAGGCGTTTTTTTTTAATTACTAAGAAACATTTTTATAAATGCCCTCTACAATAAGTTAGATACTATTTCTAGGTAAACAACAAAGGAATTTATAATTTTAGATATACTCCAAAGTGGTTCAACTGATAAGAATTTGAGTAAATATCAACATTTAAATGTGTTTCATATATTTTCGCCAGTTACTTTTGAGATTAGCTTTAGGGTCACTTCAAGTGCCAAGTTTTCATTAAATTTGTATGCGTTTACATAACCCCTTTCTACGCTTTGGGCAACTATTTACTCTCTAAACAGTTTTGAAAGAAGTTCTCGAGACACCTGCTGTTTCAGCTTTAAACTGAACCATTTTTACGACCACAGGCCGTAAAAGCGAAAGCATTTGAAATTCATTTTCAACTAAGCAGAAATTCTTTTGTGCCGGAAATGTTTGCACGCAATCGAAAAAGGGGCGAAAGAGGGGCGGGCTAAACTCCGGGTGGCAGGGTTGGATGGGCATGTGAAGCATTTCGCTTAAGCGCTGCAATTACCAGCGACCCCATTCCAGACAAAAGCCACGAGGATACGCCTGGCGTCGATGTGGAAAGCACTCTTTGAGAAACAGAGTATTAGATATTGTGGCAAAGAGGTCGAGCAACGAATTTAAACCATTTGTTGTTTGTCAAATTTCAGGCAAATCACAAGAATAGCTCTTCTTTTTTCTTTGTTTGCATGCTGCACGGCAGCTGTTGGGCGTTAGAACGTAATCATAGTGGGCGTGGCCGTGCAACTTCAAATGTGGGCGTACAAATGGTAACATGCCCCCAATACGAAACATTTTCCAATCGAGTTTTCTTTATTTTTCTGACACGTGGCCCACGAAGGTATGCAATACTTTTCGGTTCGTGGAAAAAATATGCAATGCTTATGGAAGCAACCACAATTTGCCGTTATTTACGCTTTTTATAGAAAAATTACAGAAAAAATAAAATACATTTTTCTAAATACATATATTTAAATTGTATGCGAGTACAGCCTACAATGAAAGCTGACGTAAATAAAAGTCGGAAAAAAATGCAAATCTCTTTGGAATTTCAGAAATATTTCGAATTTCAATTTCAGAAAAGCTACACTTAACAAAACTTGCGCGCATTCGATTTATAAATATTAATGTCATACATTATTATAGCATGAATGAGATTTTCACAGCTGCAAATATCTACGTATCTGTGAGATACTTTACAAACGTGACCTTGCCCGTGGCTGGCAATATGTGCGCACGCGATAGATAATAAATTAAAGAGATATTATATATACACACATATGTACATATATCTAACCGAGTTGCGGCTGCAACTTGCGTGCAACGGATTTCAATGTGTCCGCATCGCAGCTGATTGTCATTGTTATCAGTTGCAACAACAGCAACAACAACAACAACAACAACAGGCAGCTTCAAAGTGCATTGCCTGAGGCTGGCAACGATGCGCAAAGTGCAATCGTCTTTATAAAGATACTCTTCTATTTCTAACGATTGCTCAATGAGTTTTGTGCACGCGGCGCATATTTAATACTCGTTCACAGTCGGTTATCATTATCGATACCTTATCTGGGTGCTCGATGTCGAATCATTTTTTTTTATATTTTTTCATGACAATGTCATTGTATCTAAAAAAAAAATTCCTAAAAAAAAATTCCTCACTGATTAGATTGTATTTAAGCCTGAAACACAGCAAAAATGCAGTGGGAAGTCAAATTGTGATGATTCACCCAAAATGACTAAAATTTAAGTTGTTAGTCTTTAATTAATGTCGCATAGTGGAAGAGGGGGGGGGGGGTCATTTTCTACGCCTACGCTCACTTTCGCTTGGCGTACAATAATTGACCCTAAAACGTGACGTGAAACGTTGTGAAAACGGTAGCAAAATTGGCTACGCTGACGTTGACTTTAAGCGCTGACCAAGTTAGTTAAAACACGTTGAAAGTTATTGTTTAAATTAAAAACAAAAAAAATAACTGCATTTTAATGTTTTCATATTTTTTATAGACTTGCAGAGGTTATTAAAGGTAAGTTTTTTTTTTCATTAAATTTCTTTTAGTTGCTTGAAAATTTGAAAGGCAATAGTTTTCAGTGTAGCAAAAGTGGCAATGTTGGGCGCTGCCCAAGCTAGTTCCCATAAGACAAAGCATATATCTAACTAGCAATCGTTTAAGTATCGTCCGGACACGCCCACACACACACACACACACACACACACGCACACACACAGTCAATTGGGCGAGCAACCAACCTCGACCGGCTTCTCTATATATATTTTATATACATGTACATATATTTAGTTAAATATCGCGTATCGAGAGTGAAATTCCATTGCCCATAACACGTGCCTCGGCCTCTAAACAATGGCATTTGTGGCAAACCCCTCCTTTGTGTATCTGCCCCATCACTTCCCCTCCCCCTCCCCCTGCATGCGTATGTCTGGTTTGTATCGATGTGTTTATTTGGTCTCCAACGAGGCACCAATTTAGATTTCATTTCCCCTCCCGTTAAGAGTGTGGAAATCGTTGTGACATAAGCCTCAAATGTTTTCCATTTGCTTTTGCGCTACTTGTTTATAGACTGAACATACCTAACATGATCTTGAAAATTAAAAAACTGAAGCAAAAATATAGTTTACAGAGTACCGAACTCCAAATACCCTTGCAAACAAGTTGCACGTGTGGACTATGTATAAAAAATGTGGTAAAAAAATTGAAACAAAATGCATAATACAACTATAATACCCATCGGAAGCGCATTAAAACACCAACAAAATATGTTCCCCTATTTAGAATTCTAGACGTCGACTTTTTCCCAGCATTTAATTGTAAATATTCTCAGTACCCGAGAAATTGCATTTTATTTGCAGCTGTTCCATTTCAAATTTTCAATTTCCATTTCCAGTTGTTGAGCTTTTTAGACCTTTTCAGGTTTTTAGTTTATTGATTGAATAACAATTCAAGGGAGCTTTGAATTTATGCAGCAACAATTAACAACAACAATAATAATTGTCACGGGGGCAAAATACAAATTAGAATGCACTGTGAAATACTCCGTACCCTGTAAAATTTATTATTTTTGCACGAAACCGATATACCTTCTTCTTTTGGTACAGGGTATAGGTAAATATGTAGCTGACCCAGCTACAAGCGTTTTATTGCAAAACTTGAATGAAGCGAGCAATATTTATGTCTTTTGCTTTGGCTGTTTACTCTGGGCTTTAAACCATATTAACATAATACGAGGGCTGCTTATCTATTATATAGATAATTAGTCTAAGCTATTTTTCACTCTTTATGTGTTACAGCAACATTTGAAACTGCCGTCGCAGCGAACTTCCATTAGGGAGTTGTACTCACCCCATTATATAGATAACCGTTATTCCGATTGATATCCATGTTGTTGATGCGTGCCGCAGGCATCTCCGCTTGCTGTTGTTGGACGAATTGGTGGCGGGCGAATATGGGCGACTCTTTGGCGCTTAGCGTTCCCAGGGAGACGGCACTCGACGGCTGATGTTTGTGCTCGACGGGCCACGTGTCCTGCCTGCTGCTGACGGTGTGACCGAGATAACAACGGACGCAGGAACAGCTGCTGCTGCTGGTGTTGTTTTCGCTTTCGCTGAGATAACTGTGCGACTTGGACTTGGGTTTGGCCGCGGGCGTGACGATGCTGAGCTCTGTCACGGAGTCGCAGAGGTTGCGGCGTCCTGCTGAGGAGGAGACAACGCTGCAGCGTATAACGCCGGTTGCCATACAGTGGCGTAGTGGATGGGGGGGAGGGGGTGCCTGTTATTGCTCTTTAGACTTTGACAAAATGCTGCCTGTTGTTGTTTTATCGCACAGTCCCCACTTGTCTCTGTTTGTACGCTCCAGTCAAGGTCATTCGCACGCGCTTTATCTATAAACGCGCACACACACTCGCATAAATGCGTGTATATCTCTCTCTCTCTCTGTTTGGTTTAACTTGTGTTATTTTCGTTTATTCGTATTACTCCACACTGCGCGCTGCTATAAACTGTAACGGCGTGTTAGAGCAACATGTGGTTGTCATTTATTTTTAATGCAAATTTTGTTGAGCAAAGGTTATCTCTCTTTTTGTCTTTTTGACGGCACTTGGGGGGGTTTGATGAACTCGCGTTGCGGCTGCAGTTGCTGCACTTTTGACCAGCGCCAAATATCAGCTAAAGTAAACAATTGTAAACTGGTTTCTGTTCGAGAAATGGAGCATTAAATTAAGCGACAGACACTAAACATTCACAAAAGGTTGCATAAGCCTTTATTGTTGTTTTAATTGTTTACGCAGTTGTTTGTAAATTTGTTGGCTCCTTGGCGTTAATTTCATATCATATCACATAAATTAAATTCACACACGTACGAAAGAGACACGCAAAGACGCTCGCTTCACTTTACACAACAACAACAGAAATCAAGCGCAGCACGTCCGTACGCCGTTGCGTTCAATTATGAACTGAGCGAAAAAGCTTGGACACAGTCGAAACGGTTGGCAGAGTACGCGAAACGGTTATATTAATAACCGTTTGGCAAGAGCGCGCCATTTGCAGCTTTTTGAGGCCGCATTTGAATTTAAATTTTGAAAACATGAAATAATGCACATTTGCCTGATGCTACCGTTAGCAGTTGCAACAGGCTGCAAAGTATGCAATGGGACGTACTAAATATTTTTAAAAAGTGAGGGTTGCCAGCACTTAACAAATTTAGAGCCTTTATTAAAAGCTTGTTAAAAACATTTAAGGTATTGTGATGTTATAACATTTCATAATCTTAACCAACATATTAGTTGTATAAAACTATAGTTAACTTTGTTTAAGTATATACTCAGCATTTTTAAAGCAACGTTTCGTAAATCTACCTAATTATATAACTGAATGCATCTGCATAGGAATATTGTCGCCCTTATATATTACAGACTTTACTTACTTATTCAATTATATAGCACACAGCAAACAATAATTGAGGTGTTTTAGTAGTCGACATGAAAGTTAAAACTAAAATATAGATATATATATAAAAACACTAACAATCAGGGGGCGGCGCCAATGATCAACAATGATTCGCCTGACTAAATTGTAGTTGTGCACACATTTTGGTACTTCTAGCGGAAGAAATAATAAAACAGCTCAGTTTAAGCCTCTTTTAGCATTTTGCGCTATTAACTGCTGCTCCTGCAGCCGTTTCGAGCGGGCCAGCATGAAATGGGATACGTTCTCGTACACCAGGAACGTGATCATGCAGGCGGGCACCACGCGGATCAGGTTCGCCTTGAGACCCTTGTAGAAGCCCACGGCGCCCTCGAACCTGCAATGAGAACGAAGCAAGCGTAGAGGATGGATGAGTTAGTGCAGCCAAGGATCTTAACTTACGGTACAAAGCCTGTTTCAGTTTAGCAAAGAGATTCTGCACAATTAAAGGAGCACTATATATACATATACTACTTACTATAGCGTAGGGCGAGTTGTTCGGGCTGAAGGCGAAATGAAAGAGAAACACTCGTGTTGAGTACTTGGAAACGCTTATTCGGTTTCTTGGCATTTTAATGTGTAGACTTTTAGAGTTCTTTAGCTACTCTTTTTATGTTTTGTGTGTTTGTTTTGTTTCACATTTTAAATGTAATGCTAAATGTCAAAGTTATTTCTTTTTTTAAGTTTAAAAAAATTATGAAGAATCTTTTTGCCAAAACGAAAAATTCAGTATGCCTAACTAGAACACATTTACAATGCGATTATTCAAATAAATAATTAAACTTAACTATGAACTAAAGTTGTGCCAAATTGTTGAAATTAAATTTCATTGTAAAAGAGCACAAAATTGATTACTTTCAAAGTTTCTTCGAAATGATTTAGTATACATTCTGCAATTGCAATTAAATTCTAACTATGGAATTAACTTAGAACTAAATATGTATACAACTAGAACTTAAATCAATAATTAAACGAAATCAAAAGTATAATAATACAAAATATGATCCGCTTTGTCATTTTCCGCTGCTGCGCACACCCGCAGAAACTTCAGATATATATATATATATCTATAACATATACATATATGTTATCATTATAGTGTTTGAATTCAGTTTCAGTTTCAACTGGTGTTCGGCTGCTGCTGCTGCTGTTGTTGCTGAAGATTCTAATGTTTAGGTTAACTAGTTAATACTCTAACACGCTTAGCTGGTCAGCTTCTCCCAAATGAGCATAACCATGCAAATGTTGGGCGTAACGTGGACCAAGTACGGCACGAGTCCCTTATAGAAACCGCGCATGCGTTCGTACCTCCAAGTCTGTTGGATGCAGTCCCAGGTGCCGCTGTACCGATGATGGTGATCCTGCAGACGGGCGCGCACAACCTGATACGGATAAGTGGCCGCGGCGGCAATCAGCTTCGAAATGGCAGCAAATGCCAGATATTCACTGGTGGCCTGTGTGGGCGTAAGAAAAAGTGGGCAAAATTTAGTCAAATGTCGAGCAGGGCCATTGTACGGCTGCCAAATGACGCGGGCATCATATGCATATATGTATAATTATTTACACATATATCAGATATACTGTATACCATATGGCAACAGACGCCACGCGCGCTTTATCATGTGATGTTATTTTATGAATTTTATTTTGTATTTTTATATATACACACCAGTTTTGTGTCGATGGGCAGTTTGCGGTATTCGTTGTATGCGTTCTTCATCTCCTCGTAGGTCATGAATTGTATGGCGCCATGGGAGACGCCCAGCATGCCGGGCACAAAGCCCCTGTAGAGGCCGCGCATACCCTCCGCCTTGTAGATCTCGACCAGGGCGTGCACCATGCCGCGATACTCGGCGCTGCTCGCCGAATCGCACTGCAGGCAGAGACGCGTCTTGACCACCCAAATGGGATTCGTTAGCAGCAGCGTGAGGGCGCCCGACTCCGCGGCGGCCAGCATGTGCATGGTGGGACCCAGGGGCATGGTCGTGTTGCCGCCCTGAATGAACGTCTTGATGGTGTTGTAGCTGGGAGAGGGAGGCGCATTAGTTAAGTTCATAGGATAATATAAAGTACTCACAACATGAAGTAGAGACCCCACGAGGAGCCGGAGCCCCAGACATTGGGTGTGACGCCCTTGTAGAGGCCACGGAAACCCTCCTGCCGGAATATGGTGGTGAATGCGCTGCCCAATCCGCGGTACTGCGGCACCGTCGCCGTGCGTCCATCGTTCACTGAAAACGGAAACAGAAACCAAACAAAGCTCGTAAATGATAAAGTTTTATACCCTGTTTACTTAACCGTCTAGACGTTAGCCTCGAGAACAGGCCTAAATAAAAATAAACATTTATCTGGCTATCAAATATAACCGGCTGTGACTGTGCAAAGTATTTCTTTGATAATGAAGTAGTTTGAAACCAATTGAATAAAACAGTAAAATAAGAAAAAAAAACATTTCATTTCAGGTTGCCAAAAATCATTTTTCGACCGATCGCTTGTATGACTACTATATGATATAGAGGTGCGATCTGGCCGATTGCCTGACAATATTATAAAAAACTTGGCAAGGTTAAAATATTTTAAGCAAAAGTTGAATTCCACCTATTTTTCACCCCTGCGGTTGGAAGAGTTTTGCAAGAATTCGTCTTTGTTTTCAAATCCAAAAGGCGACTTTTACAGTTAAGACAATGCATTGAGTTTGAAATCTGTATATATATATGTATATGTATATGTATATACATATATATTTGGGTTAACTGAAGTGATTCAGGCCACAGCTGGTTTGATTTTGGCAATGCTTTTTAAGAGACTGTACGCCAGTTCAGTTGTTTATGATATTGGGACATGGCTAATGGCCGGCATAACAACAATAGCAGCTAACAGCAACAGCAACAACAAGTTGTTGTTTTCGCGGCCAACAGAGATAGCGCTAATTGGTCGCGGCGGATGCGATAAGAGCCGATTGGAAACAGGCTGTTTCAGCTGCTTGTGCGGGCATTCGCATTCCAATTCTGCGACAACAATTGTGCCTATATTTACTCTCATATATGTATATGTATATATTTAGCAAGAAAAAAAAAAAACAAAAAAAGTTAATAACATTTGCTGACGCTCGACAGTTATCATCTGATCTGTCCTGACAACAGCGCCACATAGCATTATAAAAAAAGGGGGCTCGTCGCGCTAGCTAACTAAAAATCAGTGCTCTATTTATAGAGTGCACAGCTTTCGCTAGTTAACCTTGAGCTCAACTCGTTTGAATCCTGTTTAATAATTTAACTGTACGACAAAAATAAGCAAAAAGGAAATACAATTTATGATTTGATATATGACCTGATAATATATTTGGCTAATAAGTTGGCTCAATTACTGCAATATTTTTTTATGTATACAGATAGTACCTATATATGTATGTATATACATACATATGAAAAACAGCTGATGTTGAACTCAGTTTCGGGCACTCGAATTCTCAGCGATAAAAACAAGTCTCAGACAGCTGCGCACTTGGCAACAGCCAAAGTTTTGCACTGCCAGCCAGCCAGTTTATTGAACACACACACACACATACATATCGAGATACAAATGTATCTGTGCATTTGTGGCGATGTGTTTGTGTGTGGCATAAACTGACAGTTTCCGTTAAAAGAGCGTTCGTTGTACAGTCCACACGTTGGTCACGTGATGCCGTTGAACGCAGCAAAACAAGAGTGCTGTGCTCGAGACTGCCCGGCCAGCGAGATGCCCTGTAGCTATAATAAAAGCAATATCATGCCGCATATTCAATTCAAATACGTTCTTCGATATTTATTGATAAGTTTTGTAAGTTCGTAGCTGCCTACAATATGTTTACGGGGTATACAGAAGATAAACAAGTTTGCGCCACGCGCTGACGCTTCGTATTCCCCGCTATCGCCAGCGCCCAAAAACCCCAGCTACATGCGTCATGCACACGTATATAAAATATACGTACGTATCTACATATATATGTAGATATAGATAGCGTTTATGCGCTTGTGTGCAAATTTTGAGGAATAGATGCCCGTTGGGTCATGGCCTGTTTTCTTTTGGCCATTTTTTCGCATAAACAACTTAATTTGTTGTTATTGTTAAGATTCTCATCCGTTTACAGTGCATTTAAGCCAGGTCTTAGCGCATGCTCGTAAATGTTTACCCTTTAAATTTACGTTTATTTTAAATAAAACTTACTAGAAAGTGCAAAACAAAAGATAACCCGTTGTTGTTGTTGTTGTTATTGTTGTTTATGTTATTGAAAAAGTCGGAATATACGGAAATAATAAACACAGAGTCTAAGCGAGGACAACTATAAAAGCTGACATAAGTATTTGCGCAATATTAAAAGGCAACAGGCTTTGTACTGAGTCATGGGAATAAAAATAAAAATTTATATACATATATGAGTGCTAAACAGCTCATATCGAACGGAACTTAATAAAACATTTGCAAGAAATAAAACAATTTGCCAACCATTTTTAAGGAGGCCTGGCTTCTTTTCTAGCTGCTTCTAGAGCGTTCAGATGAAGATAATGCTTATCATTCGAGCGCGACGATAAGCTGAAAATCTAGCATAATCGGTCATCAAAATTTGTTGGACTTTGTTTTTGCCAATTGTCAACACGTCAATAAATAAACGTCAAATGCATAAAAACAAACAACAACAGGGTCAATAACTAATTTCATAGATCCACGTGCTGTTAGTTGTTTATTTCTTTATGGTACAAAAATTCCAGACTAGTTTCTTTTTGCCCTTGCAACTTTCCGCCCGCCAAGATTTCCGTGGAAATTTTTGTAATGCAATGAAAAGTCAGAATGCACGATAAGAATCGAGGAACAATGCAATCAACACCAGTGCTGCGAGCTTTTTAAACGCAAAAAAGCTAGTTAAGTGCATGGAAAAAGCTAAAACTGTTTACAAACTAATGTAAAAGTGCAAAAGAAATTGGCAATTAATTTAATGCCAATTTTTATTTAACCCTAATTCTAATTTAAAAAAAACAACTCATATTTAAAACTTTAAAGCTAGAATACCGATTGCTTGCTGTTTTAAGATTGTGGCTTTTTGTTGCTAAAAAATATATAGAAAAAAGCGCAAAGTGGACAACACTGGTCGTGTGCAATGCGGACAAACGCAATCCACACCCGCCGGCTGCTCTGTGGGCCAATCACGTGACAGACACTGCCAACAGGGTGAACCTCATGTAACAGGGTGATGTGGTGATATGCACTGCAACAGTTATTCTTAAATCTGTACTCACCGGCAAAGCGAATTTTGATAAGATCCAAGGTATGCAGGATTAGCGTGGATGCAACGCCGCCCGAGACGCCGGCGACGAGATGCTCGTATTTGACATGGGCAAATACGTTGAACTTTGTGGGGCTGCTGGGAGCTGCGTTCGAATTCATATTTGTTGATATTTTGTTTCTGTTGTGTGCGCTTGCTTCGCAAGTTGTATTATTGATATCTCTTTCTGTTGCGCGTAATTATATATGTATGTATATGTATTTATGTATTGTATTATTTACAATCTTTGGCCTACAGCTTCCTTTGATCTATGCGGGAAATCAGAGAAACTCGTTGCACATGGCCGCAATTTGGTTCGCTGCTGCTGAATTTGTCTTGTTGCTAGGCGCTGAATTTACTTTTTGCCCGTCGCTGCTTCTACTGTTGTTGCTGCTGCTGCGAATACTTGAACATTTCTGCCTTTGTTTTGTTGCCGAGCACATATTTTCTCTATTTGGCAAATCGACTGTCTAGTTTTTTTTGTTTCCTCTTCTTTACTTGACTTTTTCTTAGTTACTCTGCAGCTGCTTCAGCCTCGCATTGGCTGATGAAATATATTTCAATCTGAAGTGACGAATGAGACTGCTTCGTTTTCCTTTTCGTTTTCGTTTTCGTTCAACGATTATTTTGTGAAAATGACTTTGTACTCTGCCATTCGTTTATGTAATGTACTATGCATTTCTCTTGCTGTCACAATTAGACGCTGCTTGGCTGTATTATTTCACTATTCCAAAATACACGTGAATCTGATTAAATAATGCTGGATTCTACATCAATTTTTTTCTTTTCTTTGCTTTTTGAATGCGCGTGCACAGTTTAGTTGCTGGCTTGCTATCACGCCTATTGTCAACGGAACGACGAGGAAAACACGAATGATGCGCTCAACTGCCGATGTTGGGCTTTTGTAGTGCTTAACCAAACGACAAAAAAAAACGAGTCTTGAATTTTATCGATATATCGATAGACTTGCGTTGTCGTATTAGGCGAATGACACGTGCGAGGGTCGCTTACTAAGTAACTCAATAATTTATTTAATTTAACAATATCGTTCATATTATATTTTAAAACTTAATAAATAAAATGTAAAATAAATGATAAATAAATTAAAATGAACAGAGTTCACGCTAACAGTATTTTCTGAAATTGGATTATTTCGGCCTTGTGCTCGCACAGATATGGTGTGTAGATTGCAGATGCGCCTTGTAGATGGACTTCCTTGCAAAGGACTTGGTGCAGTGCTGGCACTGGAATGCCCTTCAGCCCGTATGGGTTTGTATGTGCGTCGTAAGGATGCCCTTCTGAATGAAGGCCTTCGGGAAGTGGGGGCAGCTATAGGGACGTTCCCCGGTGTTGATGCCTAGACGGTTCTTCAGCGAGTAGTTGCGCAAGAAACCCTTTGGACAGTGCGGACACTGATAGGGCCGACGACTGGAGTGAATGGGCATGTGGCGATCATAGTGGGACTTGTCAGCAAAGCTCTTCTGGCAATGATGGCAGGTGAGGCGACGCTCGTTTGTGTGTCCTCGGACGTGGGCCGTGTAGATCGATTTGTGTGCAAAGTTAAGCGGGCAGTGGGCGCACTTGTGGGGCAGGTTTCTGGTGTGAATCTGTAAATGAATCTCCAGACCGTTGGCACGCTCAAAGGAACGGGAACAGTGGGCGCAGGGATGGGTGGATCGAGGCTTATTCCTCACTTGGCCGCTGTGAAAACGATTTGTATTAGAATCTCTTTGAAACTGCAGTTAATTTTAGCTTACTACTTTGCTAACAACAATTCCTTTGGCTTGACTTTAATCTTGCCAACAGCTGCCTCGTCGTGGACCTCTCTGGACTCTATTTTAATGGGTCCTATGTCTATTTCGTCGTAGACAGTTTCTGGCAATTCCTCATCGAGATCAAGCTCCTGTTTAATACAAACTTCATCCATCAAGTGACTTAAGCGTATTTTATTAATATATGCATTTTGTTTACTTAAAATGCGTCGAATTACGGTCAGCTGTGAAGTGTCAACGTTTCATGTGAATACCAATAAATATTAGTTGGTTATCGATACATTTAATATTAGCATTTAAAAGTGTGACCACTTGCACCAAATTTTGACTGCTCTTAATTAAAATTATAAAACTTGCTTATTTGTATAAAGTTTATTCCGTATCAAATTGTACATTTATACAGAGAATTTGTTGGTATTTATAGTCAGCACTTTTACATTATGTTGCTCGATTGTTACACAATCGTAAAATGATACAATATCGACAATATCTTGAAAATGGTTCGTTGGTTTTCTTTCATTTATTATTACAAAATACAACTTATTATTAGTTAGAACGAGAAAAATTTTCTTTATGAAAGCGGCGGCGGCGGTACAGGACACAGGTTAAACAAATTTGTGAATGCCTAATCGTTACAAAAGCTATTGTCATGAATATATATTGCCTCAATAGGGTAACTAGTTAAGTATATGTAAATATTTATAGATATATATATATATGCATGTATATGTATAGAAAAAGTATGTAAATTGGTAGGAAATAGCATTTCTTTCAGATGATTGCAATTTAGTCTATACTTTTTGATTTTTGTTAAATTTACAACAATTTCACACTTGCGATACAAAAACACAGCTCGAAAAGCCGGTTTAAATTTTGGGCGCAATTTGTAGGTAGTTTCGTTAGGTTTACTATTTTTAATTTATTTTTTTCTTATTTTTGGCAGGATATTGTGTGTGTGTGTGTGTTTGTGTATGTTATATGCGTTCTGCTTTGATTGCGGTTTTATTATGTTTATCTTCTATTACGCTCAACTCATTTCGCTCGTAAAAAGACCTAATATTAAATTATATAAAATAAATAATCGAAATCATAATCATAGACGACGACAACTCTCAATTAGCGTGTACAAAATATAAACATCATTTTCCAGAAGAGAAATTGAAACCATAACGACGAGCTTCTACAAGCAATTTTCTCTCTCCCTCACTCTCTATCTCCCTCTCTCTTTCTATGTCTCAATTATCTGTTGCTGTTCTTTCTCTCTTTTCCTGCACTCTCTCTCTCTCTCTCTCTAACAATCTGTCCGCTTCTGCCTCTAATCATCGTCGTGTGCATTGTCCGCCGTTTTTGCGGACGTGGATGCGGACGCAGCATGATCATTGGCACTTTCGGTGGCATGGCTGCTTTCCGCTGCCGGTGCCGATGTCGCCGCTGCCTGGCCGCTGCCGTTTTTGTTGCTGTTGCGCGCATCCGTTTCGTCGCCGGCGGCGTTCACCTTGGCCTCCAAGGCGCGAATGCGATTCTCCTGCTTCACAATAATCGCCTTCAGCTTGCGTATCTCATCCAGGATATTGCGATGATCCTTCTCCTGCATGCGCAAACGTTTTAATTCGATTAATATCTATATTTTGTATTTACTTTCTTGAATGGGCTTACCGAGAATATCGCTGCGGGCGAGCCGCCATCGTTGGATTCATTGTTGTTCGCGGATGAATAATTGCCACCGGCTCCGCCTCCGCCTCGCAGTGCGTTCGGCTTGTTCAGTATGTTCTCCTTCTTGCTGACGGAGGGCGTATTGTTGCCCGACGAGGAGACATAGCCGCCCTGTACAATGGAGACGCGATCCTGATTAGGCTTTTTAGAATAACTGTTCCCTTTGGGTCACAACAAAGAACAAAGAACACAACAACAAGCGCCACGCAGCGTGCGTGTTAGGGCGTATGTAAGCCGTGAATAGATGTGTGTGTGCGTGTGTGTGTGTTGTGTGTGTGCGTGTGTTGTGTTGTGTTGTGTGGGTGTATTTTGTGTGTAGCGAGTGGTAGTTTGAATGCAATTAGTGCGTACAGACTCTGGTGGGTGTGCGTGTTGGCTGAGTATTTGGCGTTGGCTTTGGAGAGCAGACGAGACGAGACATAAACGTAGATAAAGCTGAGCAGGCGGACAAAACAGAAGGCAAGCAGCGGCAAGCAACACAAATCTTATTATACCCGTGCATGGCAGATGTCTCCCAATCTATACAGTTTATATGTTCTTATATATATGGTGTGTAATCTGCAATCTATTCTCTCCTGATATTGATGCATGTCGCAATCGGACAACAAAATTCGTTTTTGTATAAAAAACTCGTATTCCCGATATACCGGCGAAATCTTATCAACATTGAATTACTATATTATATAGTTTCTGTTCCTATTAACTCCATCTTCCAACTGTTTGCAAGGGTATTAAAGCTTCGGAGTCCGAAGCAAACTATTCGGTTTTTGGGGTTTTTAGCCACGCGAATGCAATAAAAGCATCAAAAACACTACAAAGAAGCCACTGGAATACACTTTCGTGTGGGCCCATAATAATTCAGCAATTCATCAGGTTCCTGTACGCTCCACTCAATGCGCAGCATCTGTGGCACCGAAGCAGGTGGGGAGCGGCGGCGGTGCCGCAGTGCCGGGAGCGCCGTATTCCAGAGGTGAGTGCATTGCGGGAGTCGCAACTGGGGCCACTTACTTTGAGCGAGAAGGTCAGCGGATCGGCGTCCTTGCCGGCAATCCAGTCCTCGGCGGTGATGGCCGCCTCCGCGGAGAGCGTGTCCGGATAGAGATCCTCCTGGAAGAGATCGGATTTGCGCGGCACCGTCATCGAGATGACCTGGCAGAGACCATTGTTGTTCAGGCGATAGAACTTGGCGATTTCGCAGGTGGTCACATCACAGCCTCGCTTCGGCATCAGCCCAATGCCACGCTGCGGATCCGGCGTTTGAAACGTGTTGATGTAGTGCACAAACGGTGGCTCCGGCGTCACCTGGCGAGGATCAAAGATCAACAAAAATGCGGCACACATGTTGGGTTATCGGAAACGCACCTCGAAATAACGAATCACAGAATCGCCCTTGCCGCACAGATAGATTAGGTTTGTGTCCGCATCGTATAGCGGGAACATGACACCGTTCGATGTGTCGAGCTCCACCATGACAATGGGCTCGTTGAGTGCATCGGGGGCGCGCAGCGAATATTGGCGCTCCGAGCTGCGATTGAAGCCGGTGGTGAAGATCAGGCCGTGACGCAGAAAGATCGCGCGTGTCGCCTTGGAGCCCTCATGGCACATCGCCTCGCTCTCCAGTTCGGCTGTGCGCGGATCATAGATGCGTATCTTTTTGTCCTTGCACGTGGTCACCAGCTTGGAGCCATCCCAGTTGAAGCAAGCGCTGTACACAATATCCGGATGTGAGTCAATGTGGACGAGTATCTCGCCAGTGCCCACGTTCCAGATGACTACCTGC
>SCDS01001380.1:18367-39321 GCA_004149465.1 Drosophila nigromelanica | reverse complement strand
GAAAAAAAAAAAAAAAAAAAAATATGTAGGGCGTTCAGTTTTTTGTTCGACAGAGACCCGCGCCAAGGCCTGTCACTTTAACACGTTGACCCAGCGGCGAGCAGACAGACGAAGTATGTTATTTAAAGCTTAACATGCGGCTGTTAGAAATAAAACTGTTGGGTAACAGCGGCATGTTGAAGTTTAATCGACTCGGCGAAAAGCCAATCAAGCCTTTGGCCTTTTGGCTGGTACGTTCGGGGCAGCCTAGTTATGTGCAATGTATTTTTTTTTTTGTTTTGTCTTTGCTTTCGCTTTTGCAATTTAGTTGTTGAGACACGTTTTCCTGTAACGATTGTAATGAAATTTGTTACAGCTTGAAGTGAATTGTGCGCCCAGGCCCAAGTCTCAGACTGAGAACGCAAAAAAAGCTAGTAGCAACATTGTGGTCGAGTGTAACCAACTGCATTATACTCTGCTTACAGTGTAATAGTAACTTAAAACAGTCGATTGCGATACAATTGACATTTGAATTTTTTTAATTAATTTAACTTAGATTAGACCAGATTAGACTAAATTTTTTCACATTTTCACAATTTATATAATAAATATAATTTTTTCAAAATTTAAATTGAAGTTCAAGTTCCTATCGCCAAAGCTCAAACGAATATTGCACAAAACCAACACTCGCTTTTTCACTTTGCAAACAGGGTATGCAAAATTGCAAACGTCGGCGTCGCAGTCACGCAGAAGGACAACAACTGGAATAGAAGCTAAAAACGCGTCGCGTACTTTGTCATCGTTTTATTTTTATGTGTAGTTGCGTTTAATAAAGTTTTTATATGGCTCGAAGACATTGAGGTCTATGTATGCGTATTTTGGGTGCGCTGTGTCGTATTTCTAATCAAGTTACGATTATGGGGCAGCAGCAGCAGCAGCAGCTTTAATGGATTGCTAGGACAGCGGTCCTTGACATACAGATTTATTCATATTTACGAGCCTTACACAGGCAACGCATAAAACATTCAGCAGAAAAGTAAGTTCACAATTTCAATTTGCCACGATATCGGGCCAAAGGAGCAAAAAAATAAAATGAAATACAAGCAGAGTAAACACCTACACGCCAATTTTATGAACTCATAAAACCATTGCGATGGATTTGTATTTCAAAGCCCAAAGGCTTTTGCGGTGTTGGTCATATAAAAATCTAATCCCTGTCCGAGCTCCCATTTCCATTTCCATCCATGCGACATCGGTAGAAACGAGACGAGACGAGACGAGAGATCGCTCAGAGCTATTGTTGTTATTTTATGGGCCTGCTTCAACATATGTTTGTTATTTATGCATATTTTCTCTTCTATAGCCAAGAAGCTGATTTTGTTGTTGTCGTTCCGTTCTTGCTTTGCTTTAGGCCAATGGGCGGGCGGTTTATTTTATTGTTACTCACTTTTTTCAATCGAAAATCAAACGAAATTATGAGCAATGCGGCAAGAAATAATATTACCGCAACAACTCAATTTAAAACAAATAAAAACGTTGCAGTCGGGCGGAACCGAGTTGGCCATATTCGTTAACCGCTTCTAACAGTCAACAACTGTCTTCACCACTATTGATTTTTTGGAATAATGTGTAAAATTTTGTGTAATTTATCACCAAATTTTTTCTGCTCTATATCGTCGATTTTATCGAATTGGGTTCTTCTGCGGAGGTCATCAATAACATGTCGATATCAATTTTATGGTTATTGATTAATTTGCCACGCCCCCCAAAGGCGTAACTACCTAAGCTTTGTGCGATCTCTAGGGCGGGTCATCAATAATCTTTCTGCAAATTTTGATAAATGTGGCTTTAAAACTGAAAGATAAAAAGATTAAATTAATTGGTGACACTTATCATAAATAAGCTACAATTTAAAAAATAAATAGTTCGTTTTTTAAAGTGATAAGCCCCTTGAATGCAGATATTTGTGAAGTGTATCAATTCAGGCCAATAACTGTAAAATCGTTGCCGTTTATGAGCTTACAATTGATATGGCATTTTGGCATTCAGAATGAAGCAGACAACTTTACGGCCAATGATATTTTATGGACGCTTCTGTGCAGATTTCAAAAATCAGAGCAGCTCCAAAATAAAAGCGTATATGTAAGGAACAAACCAAGGCAGCCAGCAACAGCACGAAATTCCTCCTAAATACACACATTTCCACACTCTATAATCATATTCACACACACACACACACACCCAGAAATGCCATTACAGTTATCGTTGCAGCTGCCTTTGCAGTGCACTGCAAGTTTACAAGGACGCTGTAAATGGGAATTTAGCTTGAAAAGGAAGCGAATCGTAGGTCCAAACTATGGAATTGAAAGATTTATGCTCTCTATAATTAACTCACTGAAATTATCATTTATACTTTGTTTTGGCTTCGAAGGGTACAAAATTAGACTCATTGAAAGTAGATGAAAAGGGGGTGTATCCAAAACCCCATAACCCCATAAATTATATATTCTTTGGTCAGCATCACTAGCCGTGTCGATTTCGCTGAATTGAGACTTTGTAACTTTGTATATATCATACACAGATCGAGTTTATTTCAAATGATCGAAAATCTACCCGGTTTATTATCGATATTTATCGGTTTTTGAGCATATCTCAGAAACCATACAATTTGTCTTAATTTGTTCGACTGAAGCAGGCGCAGTTCAAGATCATGAACCACAATGTTGCGCTTGGTACACAGATTTTGATTTTTTCATATATGGCGCCACTTGCTTTCATAATCATAGAAAATGTCATAAAACGATATGGAGGCGCTAAAATAAGAAAGATTGTAACCTTAGATTAACTTTAAATGCTGTCAAATGAAAATTTGATGCAACTAGTTATATGATCGATAATTATCGAGGCCGCTAGGCACTTTAAATGCTGACAAATGGAAATTTGTTGCAACTAGTTATATGATCGATAATTATCGAGGCACTTTAAATGCTACCAAATGAAAATTTGATGCAACTAGTTATATGATCGATAATTATCGAGGCAGCTAAACATTTTAAATGCTGACAAATGAAAATTTGATGCAACTAGTTATATGATCGATAATTATCGAGGCAGCTAAACAAAGTCTATGCTACAAATTTTATCGCATTGCCATTAATTACGTTTGTGCACAAACGTGCTCGTGTCACGCGCCCATCTCTTTGGGCTGCAGACTCTGTTCCCTGTTCTCTTCAACTTTGTGCTTGGTGGTCCTCCCGCCCGGGCCTCATGTGAGTACGTATTTGCGTAACAGTTTGGTATGTAATTGTATTAGGCGAGCAGTATCCAGCACTAATGCAGCTTCCTGTGCGTCAAAGCCACTGTTGTAGTTGCTTTTGGCCTTGTTGTTGTTGTGCTGTGTTGTTGTTGGGGCCGTGTTGGTGTTGCTGTGTGTTTGCTGTTTTTGCGGTTTCTGGGCTGCTGCATTTCCAAATACAAACAAAAGCGGTATCGAACGGTAAAAACCAACAAGGCCAGTTGTCACCAAAAGGACAACTTTTACGTTATTTTGAAGGTGCGTAACGACAGTCACAGTCACAGGCACAGGCACAGGCACACAGGTATAGCTATAACTATAGGTATAGGTATGGGTATAGGTATAGAGGTACAGAGGTACAGAAACTGGCACTGGCAAAATCTTGCGCCGTTGGCCATTAGCAAATTGTGGGTTAAGTGCTTTGTATGCTTGGCAATGCCACGGCTGCCATAAACGCTATTTTGGCCACTGCACCTGTGCAAATTGCTTGACGCACTCAGTTGAGGACCGGTTGCGGTTAGCGTTGCTGCTGCTGCTTTAACCACACTTTCGTTTTGTGCGGTTTTCGGGCACTTTTTCAATGTTGAATGAAGTTGTTATCCTTGCTGCCGACGTTATCCATGCGTAAAAGTTATTAGTGGAATGCACTCACTAAACTTGCGTTCCCTCGAACCACCAACTGACAGGTTAAGCGGCCTGGTTAACTGTTGTTGTTGCTGTTGTTGTTGTTGTTGTTGTTGTTGCACCCAAAAACCCCAAACAGCACTCAAGTTGCTGCCAACTGGCCTAGTTGGGTTTTACCTTTGGTTACCGCTTCTGTTTGCATTTGGATTGGGGCTCACTTCAACACCATCAGCATCCTGTGGCGGGCTCGAAGTAAACAGGCAAATAAGCACTAAAATTCACTAATCTACAGAAAGGAGCCTCCGCATATTTGAGCTGTTGCTGCATTTGCAACTCCATCAATTGCAACTCTTGCCAAGCTCGTCGGGCTGAGATTGCTGCAGCATTCAGCATTTATATATTAAGCGAGAATTTAAATATTTAATTTTGACTGCTTTGCTTATTTTTTCGCTTTATATTTTTTATAAATCCCTGTTTTGTTTTATTATTAAAATTCTCAATAAGCTGTTAAAACTATTACTCATTAATTTTTTATGTCATAAAAACAACTTTTGCAATAAATCGGCTAACAGCTGTGCCTGACAAGAACAAATCTACTCAAACACATAAAACAAAAATAGGAAATTACATAATATTTTAATTTTATTGTCAGCTGCTGAATTCATTAGGCTTTGTTTGTTTGTTGACTGTCACTTTTTATTTTGTTTTTTTTTATTTTAGTTTTGCCATGTTTCAAGTTTTTTTTGCTATACAAATCATTTGTATACCCTAGGTTTGATTTAACAGGGCTAAAGTGTTGTTCTTTGAGGTAGTCTAAAAATCCTTAATTTATTGTAAAAATTGAATTGTAGAATACTAAAATGTTTTATTTTATATCGTTATAGCCGGAAGCAGTTATTTTCATAAAATAACTGAAATTAACTAGAGACAGAAAATGGTATCTTTTTAATGATTTATTAAATATCTTATCATTGTCAACAATCTACGAGAGACAATTTTTGCATTAATGTAAATAATATAAAAACTTTCAAAAGAAAATTAAAAATAACTTTATTTTGTTAATCATCAATTAATAAATGATAAATATTAAATTCTAAATTAAAGTAACAAACTTGCATGTTAAATATATTTGTCTTCTGTTATGTTTAGTATTCATATTACATCAACAGAAATTATGTTATCTTAATTAGCTTATATTTTGAATGTTTTTTTTTTGGTTTTCTTCAAGTGTGCAACGTTTTACCAAAATTCATTTGCTCATTAATCTATTAACCATCCCAGCAATCTCTCAACTGATGGCTGGATGGTTTTAACGTATCTAATTAGGCGCACATGTGAATATATTCGCATATGTAGAGGCAAAAAAAGGAAAAGAGAACATGTTCGTGTTAGGATGATGTCTGCCCGGAGGCAGTCAAATATCGAATATTCTGACCCATTTATCCACCCGGCCATTGCCGATGCTGAATTTGCAACAATGCCACTGACGCATCAACGAAAACATTTCGAAAAACATTTTCAAGTGAATCATGTTGCCTGCTAATTGACTTCGAGCCGCAGTATCCGCGATTGTTTTCACATTAGCACACACACACACAACCACACACACACACACACACAGAGTGCATTTTTAGCTGCGGAATGATAACTGAACTGCTATTAGTGGGTCAATTAACGGGGGAGCTGCATCCGCTCCAATTCATTTGCGGCTCTTGTGTATTGGGTGTGAAAATAAACGCATCGACTGACACAAGTTCAAAAAGCGAAAGTTTGCCTCTTAATTAACTGGTCTGACTAAAAGCTACACATTTTCACATTATTTATACAGTATAGATTTGGAGTTTGCAAAATTTGAATCAACCGAAAGGTCAAAAGTATTTTATGTTTATAATGAACATCACTTAATCAGAATGCATTATGCCTATTGCAGAGAGATTTGGACAACTGTACTGCCACCGGAAACGAAAGATGTCTACACGGCCATTTTGGGCGTTACCAAAGCGAGTCGCATCGATGAGGGCGTTTACAGTTGTAAGGTAAGTTACCCACATATCTCTGCGCCTGATTTGATTTATATATGCCCGCTAATCGAATTAGCAACTGATTTATAACTTATTCCTAAAACTGAAAGCAAGGTTCTGTTGAGAGCCTCGCTGCCAATCGCATTTTACCTCAAAGTCATAAACATGTTGTTCATACTTTTGTTAGTACAGAAAATCATCTATTTTTACCTCCTCCTGCTGCAACTCTTGTTGTAGTTGTTGTTGCTGTAGCTTGTCAATATTTTTTACAAGCCATTTGCGTAATATGTTATTTGCCAAGCCATAAACAATAAACAAAAATGGTTACCGGGCTGCGGCTTGGTTAGCAGCTTTTTAGGTTTAATGGCCTGGAACAGTTTAAAGACTTAGTAAGTGCTACTAAACCCGAAAATGCCCAGCAATTTACGAAAATGGCATTGGCCAGAAAATCGGCAAAGCACCCAACAAAAACAGTTAAGCAAACGTTTGAAACGCATAGATTAAAATTTATTTGGGTCCATAAAAAATAAAGAATGGCGCAGCCGCAAAGAAAGCACGCACAAATCAAAATAACCCACTTTCCAAAACGCTTACTTTCCTTACACTTCTCCTCGCACTTTGTGCATATTTTAATTTGGCTAATTAAACGGCCACGTTACAAACAAAGTGCAAATGAGGAGCTGTGTGGCAAACAGATCGGGGGAAATGTTGAAAGTAACTTTGTGGCATTTTACGGGGCTTATTGTTTGTGTTGTCTTCCAACGGTTTGTTGATATGGCAGCTTAACGCATGGCAATTAAACTGATTAGTCCGCCAAGAGTTTCCATAGATCCCACAAATCCTGGCTGGCAATTCAAAATAAATTAACAGCAGCATCAGAGAATACAGATTATCAGGAACTTTTCATGAAAATTGGGTTGACATTTTAATTAGACCTATGGGTGGATTACCTGGCGCGCCTACTTTGACGCGCGTTGACGAGTTCATATCGAAAATTTTCTAAAAATCCTTTTTAAACAACAAACAAACACAAAGTTGTCTATGAAATGCCAAAGATTATAAGAAATCGCAGGTAAATGACAAATTTTTAACATTTATCGTAATTAAATTTGTACATTTTATTCCCACCTAAGCTCAGTTTAGTCCCATTCCAGGTTAATTTAATTTCAATATTGAAATATATCTACTTGATTGGCAAATTTTTCAACAGTTTTTGAAGTCAAGAACTCTATTTTAATTGTCTCTATAAAAGCTCTGAGTTATATGTAAAAGGTAGAAGCATAATCCAACTAATATTTTTTAAATTTCCTTGTAGTTTAAATATTGACTAATAAAAAAAAATGCGAACAAATGGCAAATAGGACTCTGCGGATTGTACTTATCTAGAAAAAATATCACAATCTTCATTCGGTTCGCTCAAATATAAATTATAATCATTATTTTTCCGGTAAAATAAATCTGCTCAAGTGATTTTTATATCCTCCTTGAACCGAACTAAAACAACAACAAAATGTACTTAATAAAGTTTTAAAATTGAAAACATTTTATTTATTTATTTTCGCGACATTTTCGTGTTATTTTTTTTTAAGCTAGCATATTTCTGCCCTGTTTGGGGGATTTGTTGAGCTGCAATTTGAAGTCGGTGCTATAAATTCGCCCACTTTAAGACCGCAAAGAGCAGCAGCTGTTGCTCGCCGTCGCCCGTTTGGCTAACGAGCGAACATTTCCTTAAAGCCCAGCGCCAATTGTATTTAATGCCTTGTCCGAGCACCCCAGGAGGATTGCGCTCTGTGTGTTGCTTTTCTATATGGCTCGCTCCACGCCCCAACACTTTTTAGCTTTCTGCTGCTGCTTTGGGTCCTGTTCCTGTTGCCGTCGCTTTGTGCCTTTGGTGCGCCTAGTGCCGCTCTCTTATTACTGTCGCTATGTGGTCCACCTAATGGCAGCAGAGCATCAGATCAAAGGCAAGCAGAGCACTTGCTGGAATCGCTCTTTCGGTTTCATGAAGGAGGATGGGGGGGGAGGAGGGGGGAGGGGAGGGGGGCGCACCCTTCAAGAAATTGACGTTAATCAGCGTGCTGTGCTCGGATTTTTTGCCTCGCAGGACGTGCTTAATGCACAATCCCCAAAAGGTTGATTGCTGCCGTCTTGACTTAAAACTGAAAAGAATAAATCCTTTAAGATAAGAGGCGCCTCAAGGTCCGTCCGACTGCTGTGCGGCACGTCAATAATGTGTGTGGCTAACCATATCCATTAGACTCTGGGGACCCTGCCATCTCCATGACTCAAAAGCACACACAGAAACACAACCACTCCCCCGGGGCTATAAGCGTAATGATTACTTATTTGTATAGCAGATATTAAGCAGCAATTAGTACATTAGCGACAGGGAACCAGGCGGCTCTGGGTACGAATCTAAAAACTATTTAACGATTTTATTTATCGCATGCTAATATAACAATATAAAAATCAATTATTAAATGAAAACAGCATATGAGCATTTTAGGACCAAAAGAAGAACTGAATAACTTTAGTGTTTATTGTCCAGTAGTCATGTTAAAAAAAATCGATACATCGATGTATCGACTTTGACAGCAGCGGTACGCTTCAATTTATAATCGATAATCTTTTTTTCGATATATCACCCCGATTGATTCTTTTAAATAAATCAATCTGTTAAAGATAAATTTCAAATCGAAAGTCTCTTATTTTTTGATATATCGACGCATCGATGATTATTAATACGGTTTTCTAATTCTATTTTAAAAAGTTATATTAATTTTTATATAAAATCAGTCCAGCCTTTTTAAGACTTTCAGAGTTGTATAATTATGTTAGCAAACAACAGGCCCCATCTTTAAATTAATTAATTTTGGAGTGGTATCTTAAAATTTGATGTTTTTACCTCATATTATCCAAGATATGCTCAAAAATCGAGTTGAAAATAAAATATTTATCGATTTTAGCAAGACGGAGCAGGCTATCTCCAATTTGAAATAAACTTGACTTGTATACGATATATGAAACATATTATAAAATAATTTATATTTCATGGAAGCCAAATATACGATAAATATCCAATTAGATGTACTCAAAAATCGAGTTGATAATAAATATTTATCGATTTTAGAAAGACGGAGCAAGCTATCTTTAATTTGAAATAAACTTGTCTTGTATACTATATATGAAATAAATTATAATAATTTGGGTCAAATAATTTTGATCTCATGGGAGCCATATCAAAGATGGGATCGGATATGTATATAGAATTTGTGTACATGTGTGTTTTCTTAATCGCGTCATTAGCAAAAAAAACAATTGGAAACTAGGCGAGTAATCTTCACTGTTGCAGTAGATGTGAAACCGATTGCAGTGGCAAAGTACACCAAAGAGTTTTCCTTGGGGGGCTTTCTCGGTGCCATGCACTTTTCAGTTCGTAAAAACACTTTTATCTAGCCGGCTATAAAAGACAGCCATTTTCAAGCATCGGCATCATTAACATTGCAAATGTGGTGGCAGAGAGAGAGAGAGAGAGAGAGAGGGAGGGAAAGATTGGAATGGCGACTAAAGAAACGCTGGGTACTAGAGACTAAATGACATTGGCCATACTCGTACAATGTGCTGTTTAACGACTTCGACTGTTAATGAGACGCAACTTTGAGCTCCAGTTGCTGGAATCGAGGGAAGCGGAGGGGGAGGGGGAGGAGAGGGGGGCAATAAAATCACATTTGGTCATAAAACTGCTGTGCTGTCACTGGGATGAGCTAGCGTCTAAATGAGTTAATTGCCAATTGGATTTTGTGGCTGGCAAAGATTTGTTGACGTTGCACTGTCGTAAAAAGAAAGCTTTTGGCCATTGCCTACAAATCGTGAAGCAAATTTAAAACTTAGCTAAACTCGAACTGAGCTGAAATGCCATAAAAACTGAAAATCTTCGATTTGCCTGTGCCCAAAAAGTTCTGTCTATCAAATGTTTCCGGCTCAGTTGCAACAAAGTACCACAGCGGCAGACACACAGACGTGCCACACACACACACACACAGATGCAACGTCAATGCCTGCCACATGCCGGCAATGAGGACCCCGAGGTGTGATCCTGACGTCGCTGCTCGTTAGTTTGTCTGCCCTTTTAAATTTGAAACGGAAGCTCACTCTGCACAATCCCGACTGCATACAACTTCAACAGCACCACCATCATCATTATCATCATCATCATCATCATCGTCATCATCATCATTATGAACATTATACTAATGCCCGTCGTTGGCTCCCTGTCTGATGCGTTCACATTGTATTCCCTTGGCGCATTCGACACAAAACTATATACTAGATATAAATGCAACATGTTTGTGCCCCATGACAGCTGAAGCATGTGCTTTAAGTAGCCTCGCAATCGTGTTATCCCAATTTGAAAGTGCTTTAAAGTCTTGGCCGCCTCCACATGTGCACATATTCTGCACACGCCTCGCGCAATCAGCCAATCTCATATCCCGCAATCAGCAGTTGGTCCTGGCTGACACACAGCACACAGTGGACTCTATTAAAGTCGGGTAAATGCTTTGAAAAGGACAGCACAGGCATCTCTCTCTCTCTCTCTCTCTCACTCTCACTCTCTCTCGCTCTCTCTCTCTTGACCTAGTGACACTGACCTCTTAGTTTTTATAATGCCCAAACAAGTCATTTGTTTTGATACCTTGAACCCATTGAAAATAAATAAAAAGGGTATATTGGTTTTGTGCAAATGTATGTAACATGCAGCAGGAGATATCTCCGACCCCATAAAATAAATATATATTCCTGGTCAGCATCATTAGCCGAGTGATTTTTCGAATATAGACTCGTTCATGGCAAGCGTAGATCAAGCTTATCTCGACTGATCGATAACCCAAGCAATTTTTTTAACAAACTCTTTTTTCGATAAAAATCTGCAACAACTTTACATTTCTTACTCATTAATCATTTCAATACTGACAGCTAGAGAGACCCGATTTGGTTCAAATGCACAGCTGAATATACTTTTATTACGTTAAAAATCAATTGCAATAAGTTTAAGCGAGATTGGTTAAGAAACATAAAAGCTATTTAAGAAATCGTGTGGTACAATTTAACAAATTGCCAGAATTTATTAATAAACTCATAAATTTATTTTAAATTATCGATAACCCACCCCGTTTTTTTATGATCGATATCGGTTTTGTTGACCCAGGTTTTTTATAATATCTCAGAAACTATCAAAACTAGAGCCACCAAATTTGGCTTAAAATGTTTTTGTAAAACATTCGCAGATGAAGAATATGTATATTTATATACCCGGTTCAGGGTATTTCCTAGTCTGACTGGAGCATTAGACCTGTGATGGTTGTTGCTAAAGTTTATCTCTGTAATTTCTGGGCTCTTCAAGCGCTATCTGAGCTTTTGTTGTTTTTCATAATGAACCTGATTCGAACTCGACTCTCTTGCAGGTGACAGACTGGGGCGTCGAGCAGTGCCGCTCGTTGCACGTACACATCAAGTCGCCGCCGCGGCTGCGCGTGGATCCGGCGAGCGTGACGCTGCAGCGCGGGGATTCGCTGCGGGTGCGCTGCCTCTCGCCGGGCAACGATGACATCAAGCGGTATGCCCAGCTGGGCTACAGTTGGACGCGGAATGGGGTGCTCTTCCAGTCGGATGCGGCGACTGCCATGTGGGAGGATCTCTATCCGGACGGCAGCATTTTGAAGATCAACAACATACAGAAGTCGGCCGAATATGCCTGCCTCGTGTCGAACAGCGTCCGTCCGGTGTCCAAGAGCGTGTACATCAATGTGATCGAACGGAATGCGGTGCACGTGTGCATGGCCGAGTCCAGCTACGGCGTCCACTGGCCAACCAGTGCGCCCGGGGCGCCCATCATCACCGACTGTCCGCGCGGCTTCGAGGGCCACTCGCGACGCATCTGCGAGCAGCGCGACGCCGGCAACTCCAGCTGGCTGCTGCCCGACTTCGCCGGCTGTGTGCGGGACGAGCTGCTGCTCATCTACAACAGATTTAGGGCGCTCAGCGCCGGATTCCAGCAAACGAACTCATCGAACATATTGAAGGCGTGCTTTGACTACACGCTTCAGCGGCGCCAGAGTTTTCTGCCCGGCGAGGCGAGCTTCCTCATCGACATGCTGCACGAGGTTAGTAGATGGTGAAGAAGAAGAGCGTTTCGGAAAGTGCTCTCATAATTAATATACATATAAAATAAATAAGTAACAGTTCCTTAGACCGTTTTGCAGATTACAGATTTATTACAAAGTGGCGCTCTCCTCGGCGATTCTCACGACTTCCACTTCAGCTTTGCCTTGGAAAATTGCATAATATTGTAGGGCAACAAGAGCTTTCACTGCTTGCCTATTCCCAAAATTCAATTTTAAACAACCAGTATCGCAGTATCGTGGGACAGACCGCAAAACTCTGGAACACATTTAAGCCTCGAGTCAGGCGAGCGCAAACAGCTCAAAGCGTCGCAAACTACCTGGCCTTTAAGATCCATCGCTGGCCACTTGAGTGCCGGGCCAAAGACTCGGCAAACAAGCTTGCCAAACTATTTTTACACGCAAATGAATGCAAAAACTGGCAACTGGGCGACTGGGCGACTGGGCGAGTGGGCAACTGAGCGCCTTGCAATTTTTCACACAATTTTCAGAGCCAACTACAGTCAAAGAAAAGTTTCCTGGGCCGCATGGCAACAATTTTTCATTTTAATGCGCACACAAATTTCCCGCCTAACGAATGGCTATGAACACTTTTTCGGGAGCTGCGTTTCCTCTCCTCTCCTCTCCTTTTCGTTCTGTTCTGTTTTATTTTAGTATTTTGGGTCTCTTCTGATGTTCGAGTGTTTCTTTGCGTATTTTGCAGCTCGACACCTATTTGCAATTGAAAGGCACGCAACTGGAGCGCGAGATGGCGGCGGAGATAATACTGCGCATTCTGGATAAAGTCATGCAGAATGCGCAATCCCTCAACAGTCAACAGGTAAGAGCTGCGAGCCTAACCATATACAACCGACTATACAGACACTTGCCACCACATCTAGTGGGGAATCCCCTTCCCCTTCCTCTACCAGGAAGCTGGCAGAGCTGCCACTTTGGCTGCACTCGCGCATAAATTATGCGAAAAGAGGCAGTCGAGCGTTCGGGTGCCATAATTTATAACCTAGAGCCATATTCAATATTTGCCAGCCTGGTTTTGCGGCTCTTTCCAGATTTATTACACACACACACACACACACACACACACACACACACACACACATGCCAGACTCCAAATTGCAAACGAGCTGTTGGATGGGAGGCGCATATTTTTTTTTTTTCCTGGTTCTACTTTTATTTAGCTTGTAGTTGGGCCGCAATTTACATTTGTCTGTGTGCGAGTGCGGAGACTACTAAACCAGCCACAGAATTGATGTTCGTGTTTGCTTGTAATGAATACCTTCTACAAAATCTATGTATCTGAGGTTTTTCAATGGGCCCGGCTGAAAGGCCAATTTGTTGTCGGTCGCACAGCCAACAGTGAGTAAATGGAGCATATTTGGCATTGAAATAGTGCTGAAAGTGTGGCTAAGTGTGAAATCGATATCAATATATTTGACGATATCATAATTCTAGTAAATAATTTCTTCAAAAAGAGGTCATGGATATCAATCTTATATCTCATATGTAAAACTACATGTAAATCTAAAGCTTAGAAATTGGACTTTGGGTTTGTTTAACACTCAACTCTCCGAGTTCGACAATTTAACTGTGTACTTATGAGCTAATGAGCCTTTCTCGGCGATTCTCATGACACCTAGCTCAGCCACAAAGCTGTGGCCAGCCACAGGGATTGACGAAAGCTACTCACGACCCTGTGAAATGGCTGAGAGGTGTGTTTCCATTTGGGCCTTAACACTCAAATGTCCACTGTCCTTGGACCTGGGCTCATTGGGGCTTGCCCTTGCCACTCGTTGGCTCACACTCAACTTACTTATGTTCTTAAGTGGGCAGGCAGGAGGGCGGGTTTCGGTTGGGGCTGAGGCTCATGTTTTATTCCTCGAGCACACTTTGTCTTCGCGAAGTGCGGCATAAAAGTAACAGCGGCAGGGAGTTTTATGCCACATGCATCAGGTTTAAATATTGGTATGCAAATTTATGTGAGTGTTGATTGCAGCTGTTATATGGCTCCAGCATAAAAGCAGTGCCAGCTTTAAAAGCATCCGTCTCAATGTCAAGGACCTTGGGTGAGGTGCAACCTAATAAATTAACCAACTATACAGGATAATATATGAGCTGTCTGTTCGGGCGCACTGCCTCGTTTTAATATTCATCTCTTAAGTAGGATCGCGGCACGCACGGAAATTAAGTAAGTTTTTATTATGGCTCCGCCTGCTTAGCACATAGTTGACTTAAGGAAACGGCAAGACGACGGCTACTAAAAGTTTTTAATGCGCAGAAATTAATTTTGTTTACCCTGAAGTTATGGCGGAGCTATGGCATTTCAATATTATGCGCCATGTGAGTCTGAAAGTTCACCGAACACTTTTATGTTAAATTTTTATTAGCCGACGAAGCGGCTAAAAAATATAACTTGCCAGCATAATTGGGTCGATTAAATGCCAGCATTTCAACTTTTCTCAACTTACCAAATAGTTGGCATCGTTTTTATTGACTGAAAGGAAACTTTAACGTAGTTAGAGCGCCACGAGCCGTGGCCATGGAATGTTTTAATGCCATGGACTTTTAATTAGGAAAAACCAATCACTAATTGATTTTTAATTGTAGCTCAGCGTGCTGAAAGTTAAAATCAAGGTGATTCCTAATTAAAACTTAATAGATAAAATTGACAGGGAAATAATAAAAAATAATCCGTTAAACTATAGCAAATCAAACCTGCAGTCTTTATACAGATTTTATATAGAACTTTAAGGATTGCTGAAATTTATATTGATAGTCAAATAAATGATATTGTGCAAAAACTTTGGACATGGTGAGGTGATAAAAACATATGAGATTATTTGAGCAGAATCGAGTCTTAACATTTTTGTAAAAAAATATATAATTGATTGATGATATGTGATTGAATATATTCAATATTTATTTTAATATTTTCTTAGTGACCAAAAATTTTTGTTACCTTAATTTATTAATTAAATATATATTTATAATATATAATATATATTCAACTTTTTTTATATATTCAACTTCTTTTTTTAAGAGATAAAATAATTTATTTAAATGAATGTATTACAAATTAAATTCCTGCAGTGAAAAATAGTTCTGATTTTCGTTTACTACTCCCATCATATTATCAATAATACAGAATATATACTCATGAAATGTCCGAAAACAGTTCTGTGCAAAAAATCTGCATTGTATGTGCGGAATATTTCAAATTCAGCTTTTTGGCTTATCAATGTGATTGTTGACTTTGCACAATGTTGTCAATGGCAATGCGAAATTATGATTGCAATTCATTTGCTTTCAACCGATTTCCATTTACTTTTGCTGATTAACATTGATTTCAGATTGCATTCGATGGCCGCTTCTGTGGGCATTGCAATTGATAAAGTTTTTGGGATAAAAGTTGCACAGTTTTCAATTGCATTTCGATATTAGAATGTAAAAGTTTATTAAAAAATACGAGCTCAACTTTCGATGCATATTGGCTCATTTGGCCAAGCACACCAAATGGCAAACAAAGTTAACTGACCCAGTTAAAACTGCTTATTTACTTGAATTTTCAGGGCCGGATTAACCAACCGCAAAGCCGAGCCTTGTCATTTACCAAAGTTTTTATGCTTTTATGTTCTTCCCTTTTGCCAATGTTTCTGGTCTTTAATTTCAAAAAACATTTAAATAAATGGATTTAATTTTTTGTGTATTATTTTTTTTTTTGATCAAACGTGGCCTGCTTTACGCTAAACCTATACCCCCCCTTGGCTGATTCCATACGCTATGAAGCTTGACCAAAAAACTTTTGGTGAGGATCCCAGATTGCAGATATGGGCTATTTAAAAATCAAATTCGCAAAGTTCACGACAAATCACTTAGCAAAAAGTAGTCGCAAAAAAGAACGTGCTCCAAAGTCGCAAGCAAACTTTCAAATCAGCAAAAAAGTTTCACACACACACACACACACAGCCACACACTAACACACACACATACCGGCACATGTGCCGCCAGGCAGCCACGCCCCAACAGTTGAACGCCCCAAGTGATTTGCCGGTAAGCTGCTAAACGTGGCCAGGTCGGAAACAGGTCGGAATTCTCACATTTAAAACTTTTGTCGAGCAAATTTTTTTCGAATTCGTTGTTTTTTTTTTTATTTTTTTTTCAAGTGCCTTGTCTTTAAACAAATGCCACAATTTGCATAGGCGCAGGGCAGGGTATACAATATCACATCATGCTTGACTGATGTTGCCGAAGCAAAAGTTTTTTTTTTCCTCAATTTTTGTATGTATTCGTTTTTGTTGTTTTTTTTTTGTAAAGTTACAGCAGAAAAGTTTTCCAATTGAAATTGTGTTTGCTTTCGATTGCACATGTACGAAAACTCACATTTATGCCTGTGTCCTACCAAAATGCTTCTTGTTGGCCCATTGTAATTTTTGATTTGCACAGGAAATTGCGCTATGACAGCAGAAAATTCCATTCCAAAAAAAAAAACAAAAAAACAAAAATAGAGGCAAAGAAAATGACAATCAGGGAAAATCGCATTGTAATAGAGCTCTCATTACAAAGTGCGCAAATCGAATGGTTCGTTGGCCGCTTTGGCTGCTGCTTTGGCTTATTGGGTCAGCTTATGAGCCGCAACCCAACTGACCCCAGACTATATGCAGACTATATGCAACAATATATGCATATAATATCATGTGGGTTCATTGACTGCTTTATATCGTTTATTTGCTGTTGTTTTATCGTTGTTATTGTTGCCAACACGAAACGAGCTCGGCCAACTTGTTCTTGGTTTTTGCATTGATTTGTGTGCAATGCTCATCGAAACAATATGAAACAATATGACTGAAATGCACTGGTGGTTGGCACCACCCAGTACTTCAAGACAAGTGAGTGGCAACAGTGAGGCAAACATAAAATAACCCAATTACAGAAGAACTCGATTGGCAAATGGTTTCAGGGGTTTTTTGTTTTATTTGATCAGTTTAAATTCCTGACATGTGTTTCGCTGTCTTTCAAATGCCGACAACCCTTGAAAAGTTCTCTTACACATGTATATATAAATATATTTGAATGTCTTATTTGTGTTCTTTAATAACATTAAATTGGGAAAACTCATATTTTTTCTCAAGCAGCTACAATTTCCGTTTTAAAGCTACTGCAGTCAGTTAATATATCGAAATTGGGCAGATCTCATCGATATTTCATAGATATAATTTGGTATAATTAAAATTGTCATTTCGACATTAATATATATATCACCAACATCAAATTACTTATATCAATATATATATATATAGTCTCAGCCTATATAGAAGCAATCGATACCCTTTTCTACGTGTCAACAAAGCATATTATTGGCACCACGAACTGTTGTTAACTGTTCTTTTAAATTTTAAGTCAGTTGAATATTATATTAAATTAACTAAATATTGGCCTCAAATCTTAGCTTTAAATATAATATTTAAATAACAGTGCATCTTTTGACATATGGTTACAACTTGAAATTAATAAAAAAAAAATAACTAAATTATGATAAATATAAAATATAAAAATATGAAAAAAAGAAAATAAATAGAAAATAACAATAATAACAATAACATTGACTGGCCGAAAAAAATAACAAAATCTTATGGCCATTTTAGCCCCACGCACAGCTGGCAACAAACTGTTTTAACGCCCCGGCAATGTTTACGTTTCCCGATTTTTTGAAACCTGAACCTGATGCAGTATTTGTCGGCTCGTGTCGGCTGTGTTAATAGGTCCTGAATCGCAACAATGGCTCATAATTGAGGCACAGCTGACAAACAATGGCATTGAAAAGCGTTGCCTGGCCAACTGACTTGTTTACGGTCGAGACCTGAACTTTCATCTTTCACAGCTCAAAGCTCAAATTTGACGAGGCAAAATTTAATGTGACAACGGTTTTTTTTCGCTTTTTTTCCAGCAAATTAAAAAGTTGCAACTTTTAACGCAATCCGCGGCGCTGAACCGCGAGACAATTGCGGCCTCGCAATTGGCCACATCGACAGGTAGCAGCAGCAGCAGCATCAGCAGCAGCGGCAGCAGCGGCAGCGGCAGCCAGGCGACATCCTCGGCAAGCGCTGCTGACAGCTCGACAACTTTGACCGCACGGGGCAGCGGCCGAGTTGACGGAAATAGCGACGCAGGCGGCGCTGCGGGCAAATTGCTGCCCAATCGCGGCGGCGGCGGTGCTGGTGGTGCAATGGGCGATGGTGGTGCCGCGAGTATTTTGACAGTCGATGAGGACACATTGTCGCTGGATCGCCTCAATTCGCTGCGCATTTACATGACCTCAGTGAAAGCATTGCCGTTCAATTTACGCATTTACGGGTGAGTTGAAAAATGACTAAATGTCGAATCGAATCGTTTCCGCTCAATTTGTTCATTTTCCACTTAGTTTCAATCGCTTAAGGTGAACTTCATTTAAGCTTTTGAGCAGTTGATTGATTCGAGTATTTCACTCAAATTATTTTTTAAGCATTTATTTTTTATTTTAGAATTAAAAAAACGAAAAGCTTTTGAGTAGTTGATTGATTCGGGTATTTCACTCAAATTATTTTTTAAACATTTACTTTTTATTTTAGAATTAAAAAAAGTAAAAGCAACGAGTAATAATTAATCAAGTATTTAATTATTTATTAACCCAGAAAAGAATAAAAATTAATTTATAATACATATGTCATTGAATTTGATTTAACAGACGAGCATTTCTAACCACTACCACACAATTTTGTTATTCTTATTTAATTCAGTTGAGTATGTTTCTTATTAAAACTTTTTATTTTTTGTAGAAGAACAGTGACAGAAACTTTGAAAGAAAGTTCTTGGATATTCTAGAGATTCTAGCACATGTCAAGCGCTTTGCATAATTCCCTAATTAGAAATAAAGGCAAAATGCAAATTTTCTTGCCCAAGTAAACATTTAACTTCGCTTTACGGTCGCTTGATTAATATATCCTGGCAAGGGCAAACAATTTTCCTTTTTTTTTTTTGCATTTTCTTTTAATGGAAAATTTACTTTATGAGCAAACATAAATAAAAAATAAAATGCATAAACCAAGCGCACGCGCGCGATTTCTATAAAAATTACTCATAAAAACTCAACTTGAAGGACTTTTTTGCACTGGCTGCTTGGCCAGGCTCTGTCCTGTCCTGTCCTGTTCTGTCCTGGCCTGCTGAGTTACCTTGGTTACCTTGGCACACAGTTTTGACTTCTTCAAGTGTCTTATTAGGCTAATTAAGTGAGTGCTCGCTACGATTTAACCCTTTGTGTGCACTATTTCTTTGGCAGTGAGGACCTTTTCTCGGATCAACTTTATATGGACATTGGACTGTCCACACGTCTGCTGCATATCATGGCCAATTCGACAATATTCGCATCTGTGATCTCCTATAAGAATCTGAAAAGTTTTCTGCCAAAAACCTACTACACGCGTGGCAGGTGAGTAAAAAGAAAAGTTTAAAGCCATTTTAATGAAACTTTCAAACATTTTTGTGGTTATAATCAAGAATGAGACATGAAATAGGAAAAGTTTTTTTTTATTTTTTTAATAAATATGCACATGATGATTAAATATATATGCTAGTATAAAATGCAGTTTTTTAAATTTTTTAAAACAACTGTAATGAGATACTCAATATTTGTACTAGTCTATAAAGTATAAAATATATTTCCAGAGCGGATTGGAATTCTCATTGATATATGAATACACATTTATATCTGGAAAATTCAAGTTTTACAGCTCAGATTTACTGATTATATAGAGACAGGCAACAACTACAGTTATGTAGTACATTAAGATTATGGCAGTGTAAGGAAACCCCACTTCAAAAATCCTTCCGTCCCCACTAATCTCTTCACATGTATTTAAATTGTTGAAAAGTGTGTGTAATGCCAACTGTTCCCATTGCTGAAGCGTTCCCATTGACAAGGAATTGCGTTTCTCATAAGCGCATTAAAGCAGCTGCAAAGTGGCATCAGCAACAACAACAACAACACAATAACAACACAATGTAATGCTGTTATACTGTAAACAAAATGCAAATATGAACATGCAACATGCAGCATGCAGCATGCCACACCGAACACTAAATATTTGCATGGCCAGAGCCGGATCCTGAAATTAAATCTGGTTGGGAATGCCATGAAATGTGGACTAGAATAGTTGTCAATGTGCTGACAAATGTTGATTTAATTATAATATTCCACATACTAATGTGTGTGTGTAAGTGCATGTGTGTGTGTGTGGGTGGGTGTGTTTAAATGTGTTTGTGGGAGTGGTTTAATGAACATTCAGTCCACACTTGAACCATTCGTCCTTGTGAGCGCTGATAAGATTAAATGGTTGCTGAGTGGCGGCTGCAACTGGGGCATGAACAACAACATCTGTTTGGCATTAATAAAGTAGAATGCTACAAATTACGAGGATACAGATTGGGAACATTTGCTTAACATAAAGAAAAGCTATGCTACGTTATCATTGCGAATGATTGATTACCGTTTAGTTGTATTTAATTTAGATATCATCTAAATACTAAATAACTTTTTTTTTCAATGATATATTTTATTGTTTTTCAAGGCATCGGTGATTTATGAACAATATGTTTCATATACTTATAACTATCGCCGGGTTTTTAGTTGACTAAATAACTGATTAAATAAATTAAAAATAAAGTTATATTTTAAAGTATCAAAAAAAAGTAACGAGACTAAAGATTGATATTGATATTGATATTGATATGGATATTTTTATTGATATTGATAGTGATATTGATATTGATATTGATATTGATATTGACATTGATATTAATATTAATATTAATATTAATATTAATATT
>SCDS01001380.1:876-18351 GCA_004149465.1 Drosophila nigromelanica | reverse complement strand
TATTAATATTAATATTAATATTAATATTAATATTAATATTAATATTAATATTAATATTAATATTAATATTAATATTAATATCAATATTAATATATTATATAATATTATAATATTAATATTAATATTAATATTAATATTAATATTTTTATTGATATTGATATTGATATTGATATGTACTTAGCAGTAATGCTTATTACAATAAATTTCACAACTGTAATGCACTTTGCACCCACAGCGATCCCAAGGACTCGGACTATGTGTTGGCCTCGCGCATTATACAGACCTGGCTATTTCAATCGAATCGCTCCAATGACAACTTCCGAGAGCCACTCGACCTGTCCTTTGAGGCCGGCCATGTGGAAATCATCTTTCAGCACGAAACTGTGCCCAAATCTGGTGATTGGGTGGCTGTCTGCGGGTAAGTTGACATTCTTCAATCTTACACTTGATATAATTTTAACGTAAGCTGTCCTTGAATTCAGACACGACTATAAGGCATCCTTTGACTCCACATGGCGCTCGGATCTGTGCATCACGAAGCATCTGATGGAGAACATAACGCGCTGCATTTGTCCGCTTTCCGGCACTTATGTGGTCATGCTCACAAAGAGGCAACCTCATGTAAGTGGGAATGCGTTCACTAATTTCACCTGCATGTGAATTCTACAATTTTTTTTTTTTTGTATTACTTAAACTCAATTTCCGGTTCCTTTGCCACAACTTGGCATCGGCACAAAAGCATTTCTGTTGAGTTTTTTTCTTTTTTGTTATCCTGCCGTTTGTCTTGGCAATTTTCAGCCAATTTCCAGCAAATATTTATCGTGTTTTTTCGCATTATACCCCAATTTACCTCGTTGCAGTCGACGCAATCGCATTCGCCACAGCGGCCAATCTTTGTGATCGTCAGCTGCGCCTGCTGCCTGCTCCAGTGCTGCTCCGCCTTCATCATCCTGCTGCCCATCTGGTGCAATCGCAAGTGCGCCATCACCTTCCTTAAGATGCAGTTCTGCATTTCCACATCGAGTGTGATGCTCATCTACTCGCTGGGCTTCATGAAAATGCTGCCTGCGGTGAGTACCCAAATAATTAATTCAATTTAAATTACAGAGAATCCGGGTAGAATGTTTGAATTGAAACACTAATTAAATCACTTAAAAATTAATTTAATAAAATTATAAATACAAAGAAAGGAATAGAATTCGAATACTCTTGGAATAATTCTACAACGAACCAAAGTTTTTTTCCTTGCATAACTTGCAGCCGTGGCCTTTAAAACGAACATTAAAATGTTCAGTGCAGTTCTCTCACCCTCTCCCTCTCACTTTCTCTCTCTCTCTCTCTCAACCACTCTCCCATTCCCACACCCTGCCACAGTGAACAAGCAAAGCGTAAAATTTAATTACTGTGAAATAAATATACAAATAAAAGGCAAAACCAATAACAAAAGAAACCGTAACAAGCCCGAAACGCAGTAAGTAAGGAAAACAGCAAAAATGTTAAAAATAAGTAAATAAATAAATAAAATAAACAACTAAGAATGCTCTAGTCGGACAGCCCAACTAAAAGATACTCTGAAACCTGTCGATCTGTAGATACAAACATTCATTAATTATTCACAAAATCACATCCTGGAAACTAAATTCTTGAAAAACTTTTAAACTAATGAAATTTTCAGTACTTAACAAGAGCATTCAAATCTATTTACTAACCAAGTGTGTTATATTTGAATTTGATTTTTTTTTTTAGATATTTGGTACCGTAATAAACTAATTTTTGGTGGCTATAGTCTTTTATAGCCCCCAAGATATGCTAAGAAACCCAAATTTTAAAAGCGATTTTTATCGATTTTAATGAAACGAGAATGAAATTATAAAACTTGTTTTACGTATGCTATAATTTAAAAATTTAGGTCTCTATCTTTTAAAGTTTTCTGATCAAGAATAGATATGCCCATATTCAATGGGTTCAGGGTATGGATAAAGTAAAGGAGTGTTGCATGCAACAGATAAAGATTCAATTTCAGCTCAACTCTGAAAACACTATTCAACAAATCACCAGCTGGTCAACTGGAAATCAAATTGAAATGAGTTTTCAGTCTCGCTTCTGAGACAAAAAACGTATTAGCTTACCTGGCCAGAGCCGTAAATAATAATCAACGAAGAAAGGCCACAAAATTGTAATTACTAATTTTCGCAAGCATTCAGCCATGAATATTAGGCAATTTCTCATGCCAAAAGCATTGAAAGCAATCTGCAGAAGTCACAGCTCAAATAATGAAGAGCATCATTATTATTATCGTCAAAGCAAATTAACTTGTCGTCTGGCAAGTAATGAGCAAATAAAAGCGTAAACTTGGCAAGGATTTGCGAATATTATAATTTACAGTTTGTTGTGGAGGCCAACGCAAGGAATACACAAATACAAATACACACAAATCCCAAATGGCAAACTCACCTGTTGCCAGCAGCTGCTAGGAAAGGAAATTAAAAGTCAACAGTGCAGAGCCAGAATCTGTCGAGAATGAAATCGCTAAAGTCTAAATTAATATTAATAAATGCACAAATTTTCAATTTACATATAATGCAGGATAACAGGAACAGGGCGAGCTCGTGGCATATATAATGTGTGAGATCGGTTCAAAACACACACACACACCCCAAAAAAAAAAAAAAAACTCTAAGCTGTTGTGACCTTAAAATCCCAGAAGAATCCGGCAATCTTTTAAATTATAAAACGAAAAATACGCGTATAAACAAAATATACAAATTCCCGCTGTCTACTCTGCTGGGGATACGGAGATGCAAAACAATAAAACATGAGAAACCCGTCA
The DNA here is from genome assembly GCA_004149465.1 of Drosophila nigromelanica. NCBI lineage: Eukaryota > Metazoa > Arthropoda > Insecta > Diptera > Drosophilidae > Drosophila > Drosophila nigromelanica. The sequence goes on along the minus strand of SCDS01001380.1, from coordinate 15,521 downwards.
GCAAGGCTCTAACAAGACGTAACATTTTTGAATTAGTAATAAACTGGGGAAACAGCAGCGCAATAAATGAATGAAAAACAAATAAAACGCGACAACAGCAACAACAACAACAACAGCAACAGCAACAATTGAACCGAAAGGTTTAAGCAATCGAAAACATAAAGAAAAGCAAAGAAAATCCGAGTCGCGGCAATTGCACAAAAGTTGACAAAGGAAGGTAGCGCAGATAGCGAGAAAAAACAGAGACTAAGAAAACAGAGGCAAACTCAACAAAACTTACGGAAAATCATCAAAACTATGCGCTGCCTGAATCGTGGAAAATACCAAATCCATTCGTATATATTGCCCCATGGGCTAAAGAAGACAAAGTTTCAACTGTGGCCGCACAAAAGCAGGGAAAAGCGGGAAAAGCGGGCCGGGTACGAGGATGTCGCATTAGTGGATGCTCTGGTCGAGTCGAGTGTGCGGGCAAACTTGACTCGAGCGTAATTCAAGCTCGTGTTCCCAAGTGCTCAGCCAGATGTGATAGGCCACAATCGGTTGGTCCATGTGAGTGGCATTCATTCATTCATTCATTCAGTCATTTTGGCATTTTCGAGTCGGGTTTTAATGAGCAGCTTACGTAAAGGCGTTTGTGGCCAGCGGCCAAGTTGCCAAATTGCCAAGTTGCACAACGCCTTTCAAATTGAGCGCAGGCCAAAGGATGGCGAACACGGACTCATAAATTCAACAACACGCACGCAACATATTTTTGCACATTAATTGCAAGCAAATGCGTGAACGACTTTATTAAAATGCGAATTAAATTAAAAGTAAGCAACGCAGAAACACACGACAGACATGTGAAAATGTTCTGGTTTGAAACACGTGTCACAGCGGGCAGCCACGCCCACATTCACGTAAACGCGCCCACGCAGCAAGCCACAATAAATACAATTAAAATATTCATTTTACTTATTGCATATGTATTTGGGCATAAATAAATACAATTTCAGCGCCAGTTAAAAATCCATAATAAATGATATAAGAACAAATAAACATTACGTATACGCCAGAGCATCCCTGCGGCCATGGCAAAGAAACGGGAAACGAGAAACGAGAAACGAGAAACGGGAAACGGGAAACGAGCGGACGGACGGGTGTGTGAAGGTGACCATGTAAAAGGCGAAGGCTTTTAAGCGCACTTAACTCATAATTTCGAAAAACAAGGCAACGCCGCGAAATATTCGCGTTGAGAATTGAAAATTAAAAAGTTTACAAATTTGTTCCATCGCCTCCCGCCTCCGCCGGGGACACACAAACAATGAAATGCGCTGCTGACCTCCACTGTCTGATTCCTAGAAACCGAGAGAAGTAACCGAGTGCTGCGCTCTGCGGTTACCTGTGCTTTTATATTATATAGATATATATGTATATATGTATATACATATACAAACATATGCGCGTGTGCACATACATTTAAATTCAAGTACAAAGAAGAATGCGGATAATGTAATGAAGTGTGGCAGGAATATGAAAGCCACAACCACTTTGACTTCTCTTCGCTCTTCAGCCTCTTTAAAAATTCGCATATTGAATCAGATGCTCGTATTCGTATTTGATGTGTATTAGCTTGCAATTTGGTTAATGGTTTTCGAATTAAACCACAAGTAAAACCAAAAATTTAATGTAATTACGTTCCGGTTTTCAGTTATGAACAGAGCCGACTTTGCAAAACAAAATACGTTACAGTCAAGTGTGTTGGACTGGGAATTACTTTATGCTCAACTCCGGCTTCCCCTGACCCACACTTTGGAAAGTCAATTTAAAAATACTTCAGCACAAGAACAGAAACTGGGAAAGAGAATCCTTATGATAAAATAATATAAATATAATTTAAAAGACGCTACTTCAGAAATATTTCACAAGTTATTTACAAGTTTTCACATATTTTAGAAAATCTTTTTTGTATTTAATCGAATGTGTTAGTCATAATTAATACAAAAATCAACATTAAACCCGATTCAGAGGGAGTCAATTTTTTGTCAAAGATCATGCCAAAATTGGCAAAAATTTTGACAAGTAAAGCTCTCAGATTCATAGCTCCCATGTTTCAAACTTCCATAACTGTGTCAAAACTGAACCGATTTTCATGTTCTATGGCATTTTGGTCATGTTTTGTTATCTAGATTAGTTCTGCATTTAAAATATATGCATTTTTGAAAATAAAATTTTTTTTCATTTTTTTGTGAAAATATCATGTACCCCTCCCCCCTTATTCATTTTCGAACAAATTTTTTTTCAAAATTTATAATTGCGAATGTTTGTTTTTTATCGATTGTTTTAGTCATAATTAGTATAAAAATCAACATTAAGCCCGATTCTGACGGAGTCAAAATTGTTGTCAAAAATTATGCCAAATTGGCTCTCGGATCCATAGCTCCCATATTTCAAACTTCCATAACTTTGTTAAAACTGAAAGAATTTTGCTTTTTAATGAATTGTATTTGTTATAATTAATTAGAGATGAATTCTGTATTGCACAAATAATGCCTGGCTGTATGTTTTATTACACTGTGAACGAGTATTGCGCTGTCGGTTACACCCGACTGTAACGTTTTTACTTATTTTGTATTTCGTTTTTAATAAAAAGTAACATGTTTATATAATCTAACATTTTAAAAAGTTATAGTCTAGAAATATACTTTGTGCAAGCCTTTAAACAATATTTAAGGAAATTGTAACACTATATAGACAGACATTTTGCCAAAGTTAAATCAAGCACTTGTGAAAACTACTCTAGTTAGGTAAAACAAAGAGAACTGCATATAAAGGTGATTCATTTTTCATGATGGCTTGCATTAATCAAAGCGCATAGCAATTTTCTAGATGAAACCGAGCAGCCAGCCAATTGCAAAAAGTTACCCTCGCATCTACTCGTACCCGTATTCTATTTTATGTATCTATCTCACAGATGCGCAAGTGAAAGTGCATTGTTGCTCAGGCTGGCGTTTGATTTATGGCTCGCGATGCATTTTCAATGGTTCCATAAAACGGAACGAGAAACACGCTATAGCACGTGTGTGCTCACAAATTTTAATTATCATCTACGAGGCTGTCTCAACACAAACCCACTTGTATATTGTGGGGTTTTTTTTGTATTTAAAGTACTTAAAAAAGCTTTAAAAGGTGCTTGAATTCAGTTTACAATATTACTGTTGAAAGATATATTTTCATAGGCTCATGATAACAAAATGATTCAATGGTAAATTCCCAGTCAGTACTTTTTGAGGCCAGTGGAATATTTCAACACTGACATTTTGCAATTAATATATAACATTGAACACACGGTAACAAAATCAAGATACCTAATATAAATTATAAGAAAACGCTCTTGCCATACAAATTTTTAATTAAGACGCAGATATACATATAAATAAAAACATAAAATAAAATAAAAACGTTTGCTCAAAAGTCACGAAAAATACAACTGACACCTTGTCGGGCAAAACGTAATTGCATCAAAATAAGAGTATAAGCTAAAAATAACAACAATAAGCAGACGTACTCATACTGCCAGACAGTGTGATAATTGCTAGAAGAATGGAGCAACAACAAAAATAAAACAATAACGATGTATAAGAAACGATGCTCTAGACTTAGGTGAAGACACTGACTACAGCCAAAATACAGCAAATGCAGTCGGTGTAGTAATGGGGTGTAGAAAAACCCAGTAATTTTGTGTGTCAACAGTACAAATAATATTAGAGTATGTTTGTAGCTGTTCGACGTGTTGATAGGGTGGTCCCAAACATTCAAGCATTAATAAATATGCACGTCATGTGTAGTAGCAATGATATTTTATTTAAAGTTTATCCAAGCTGTTTAATATAAACTTATGATTATTAATAGTATAAGATATAATTATAAATGATCAACATAATTTTTTGATCAACACTGACCCCTTAGCCTTTGGCTATAAAAATTCGTATATCCATACAGTAGTAGCCTTGGATTTGATTGTTATTCAATACAAATAAATAATAAACAATCTAGTACGGCATCCGTCGGTTTCACAGAAAGTCTTTTGTAATATTACCAGAAAGCTGGGAAAGCAAGTAAATCACAGCAACGAAAAAAATCTCACAAAATGCCAATTGACACCCGCGAGCTAATGGAAGCTATTGCCATCTTAGGAACATTTAGACCGCTGGGCGACGTTATATTGAACGATTTGACGGACAGACAGCGCGAACAGCTGGTGCAACATGTGTCAAATGCCATCGCTCATATACGGCCCACGGATGCGGTAATGCTTCTACCGTTGATAATGCAAAACGCGACCATTCAACAGGCGGTGCTCAAGACAATAATGTCGTTTGTGACCAATGAACTGCGCATGCAGATTATTGACTGATCATTTTTTGTTAGCATTGTAAAAATTACTGATGTACATACATAAATGTCTAAATTTATTATTGAAAAAAAAAAAAATTTTATAATTTTATGTATGTGTGTACCTTTGTTGACACTCGTTTCGTCGACTTTCTATATAAATAAATAAATAAATAAAAACTATAAAGTTTTAGATGATGAATTTAGTCTGTATTAAAAATAAATAAAAAACTAGCAAGTGCTTATACAAATTGGCATTGGATTATATTTTAATTAAATTTAAATTATAATCATAAAAAAAATATATCAGTAACCAATTTTATATTGAAAAGTGTATTTTAAGTACTTTTTGTGTGTTTATTATATAAAATTTAATTAATTTTTTTGCTCCACTCTAATTATGCATTTGCACATTTAGAGGTACATGCTGTGCCGCACAAGCGCACAACCTTGAATTTAATTATGAAGTACACGAGCGCACATTAACGAGCGCCAAAAAAGCAGAAGCATAATATAAATTAAAGTTGAACCTCGTTCAATACAATTTATGTGTTCCTATTGTGAGACTTAATAGCGTGAACAATGAGTAAATGTGCATTGCCAAACATTTTATGCACTCACTGAATAATTTTTAGCAAACACTTGTTAGTCAACTTGAGGTTTTACTGTATTGGGCTGAGAACCTATCAAACACTTGGCATAAAGTGACTGCAAATAGTTTTTGTTTGCACAAATTTATAATGCGGCGATTGCTATATAAAGTTGTTAACCAGTGACAGCTGCTTGGAATTACATCATTCAAAGGTTAAGAAACATATGTCAATCAAATGCTTAATCATTTAAACGCAGCTCTCAAGAGACTTATTCAATTGTTTGAACTCACGAGTGATTTACACGAAAATGCCAAATGACTGGCAAATTATGCAAAATATTTATTAAAATAAAATATTTTGAATACATTCGCCAAAAGGAAACGATGGGCAGATGCCCTGTACTAAGTTTAAAATTACAATACTATATTAATAATAAAATACATAATAATTAGCATAAACTCTTAACATAGAATTTTAATTTAAAATAAATAAATCAATATAGTTTGGATAGTTTGACATAGCATCTATTTCCCTAATTTAATGAAGTATTATCTTGCAGTTCAATGTATTGATGCGGATGATTAGTGAGATGGACAAGGCTGTATTTAAATATTATATATATAAAATTTAATTTCTTCAATCTTTTTTTTTAACTTTTTAATATTTTCTGTAAATTTAGGATATAATAATTTAAATACCTTTTAGTGGTGGTCAAATAAATAAACAAAGCGATATCAACTTAGCTATAGCATTATGATTCTAAATTAATTCATATGTAGCTATTTATGCCTAAATATATGTATAAAATTGCAGGGTATTAAATAATCTGAATTCCATCTGAATATCTGTCTTTTGTCAGGCAATGGAGCAATTTAGACAAGCAAAAGAATCAAAACGGTTTATATAAGGCTTTACAGCAATCTACATCCTTTTGACACCCTTTTTCATGGATATAGGGTATGTGGAATTTAAAACAATCGCGTCTATTTCATGCGTTGGTATGCAAATTTGACAAAATGACAAAACAAATTGCACTCACGCACACGCCCCAGGCGTCAATCAGTCAAAAGCGACGACATTTACAGTTATTCTGGCATAGATCAACAAGCCAAGCAACTTGATCTGGGGGTACAGGGCCATAAATAAGACAGACAGCCAGACAATCAGTCAGACTAACGCACAACACAGCACAATTTGTTTGACAAATTGAGTACAAATATAAAGCAAAAGCCGACTCAAGTACAGGCTCAAGTATCTATGGAGATATGCATAAAGCGTGGAGCGGTGGTTTTAAATTATTTGTCTATGTCTCTAAAATATCAGCAGTAACTAATCTTACCTATTTCATTAGCATTTAGTTTGGCTAGATAAAGTTGTACGATTTTTGCATACATTAATGAACTAAAGTGGGTGTTATAAATTAAATATACATATATTTTTAAATTATATATTTATATCTGTTTTAGTGTCTTAGGGTTGTAATTTAGCTAAATCGTGTTTTACTCATCGATTTTATCTTTTAGTATCATTACACATATTTTCGCTATGAAAAAATTACGACAAAAACTTATATGTAAAACAAAAAAATAATTTTAATTTGATTTTTGATTGTTTCTAAATGTGTTCTATTCGTAACCACAAATATATGCTAAAATAATATTTAAAAGTGATTACAATTTTACTAAATTTAAGGAACGACGTTCTAATAAAAATGTAGAGTAGTAGTAGGCACAATTTCTTATAACTTACTGTATCTTAATATTTTTCATAAATATTTCTTAAAGAAATAAATAGCATAGGGAAAGAGAAAGGCAGACAAGAAATTAAATTTTATGCGAATCACAGAGAAATGGGCTTCTCAAATCGCGTAGCAGCAGAGTGTTAATTGCTTAATGAACTAATAAAATATTTAAACATATTTATATAAAAAGACCAAATGCTTTAAACATTTTTTCGTAGAAAGTAATTTATTATTAATTCAGTTGAACGAATGACAGAGTTTATTACACAGGGCTTTTACGCATTGCAGTTTCTGTTTAATTACATTATCATGCATCATTCGGTAGTTACATACACATAATTTCTAGTTATTATGTTTAAGCTCATCACCCAACCCACAGGCAGACACAGAGAGAAGCTGCTTCAACTTTCTCAGAGACGTCAGGCACTTGAGCTACCTGAGTTTACTTAGTACTTAATTAGATATATTTAACGTCACGTTAAGCACATTAAATCTTATCAAAAGATTGAAACCTATCACCCATGCGATACACGCACGCACACGCACACGTACACACATATTTACACACGCACACCCACAGAAATTGAAAAGAAGAAAGTAACAAAAAAAAAAAGCAATGAAAGTAGAGTAAATACCAATGCAAAGAGCTGCCGAAGACACTTGCGAGTTATGTCAAACGCAATGAAAGGGAAAACGATAGACGCTGCCAATGATGATGATGATAATGACGATGTTGATTGTGTTTATGTTGATAATGATGCCAACGAAAATCATGATACAATGACACAGACACGCACTCATCTTGAAACTCAAATTACAAGCGGCCAAAAAAAAATGACTACGCAGAAATGTGAGCAATCTGAAAGGATGAGCCCGGTCTCAATGATAATTTTTTGATTCAAATTCAACCACCCGTCACCGGGCTTGGCCCATTCAAAACGCTTATTGATGACTTTTGGCCACGCTGAAAGTCGCCGCATAACTTTTCAGCTCACTGTCAATTTCTGAAGAGCTCAACTTAACAAAAAAAAAAGAAAAACAAATAAAACAAACAACAACAAATTGACAAGCTGACGTTATCACTGAGCACAATCGAGTGCAAATGACTCAAATAAAAATATATTTATATATCACACTTGCGTGGGTGAGATTTTTTATTTATTTATTTATTTTTTTTTGCGTGGGTCTCATTTCAGCTTTTTATCTCTCCCCGTGGCTAATCTGTGGCTCAAATAAAAAGCAAAGAAACCTGCACAGTTTTATTATTGTCGTCAGATTTCCACGCAACATTACTGCAAAAGCTGCAGGCTAACGGCAAAATTAATATGAAAAAAAACAAAATGGCGTCACGCTGTTAGATTAACGTTAAATCCAAAGGTCTGTTACTTACAATTTGCGACTTCGTCATGAGCTAAACGGTTTTGTGTCCAGCTTGTTTGGTTATAAGCTAATTTAAGAAACTTCAGGACTGAGTTATTCCTTAAAAAGAATTTCTACACTAAACTAGCGTAAATCGAACTCGTGCATAAATCATATTTTCTAAAATTATTACAATTTGTTTACCCTAACTTTGTTTTGACAAAGATTAATAGAATACAGACAAAGATGCTATATCGAATCAGCTCGGCTGAACAAATATCTATTTTCCTTGTAAAGTTAAAAAAAATTTATTTCATCGTGGCTTTTATATTATTTTTTCTTTCTTGTGTCCACAGAATATATATATATATATGTATATGTATTTTTATTAATTGGAAAAACTGAATATCTGTCTTTTTTTATTGCAAAGGAGTTCTGGGAAAAGTATTTGCAATTTTTTCCAATGAATCACCATAGTTACTAACAAAACAGGAAAGTAAATATGTTTCAGTCGGGTTTAACCTGCTGTGCTGTACTCTGTATACAGTGTAATAAAGAGTAATAAACATACGGGAACAAAAATCGAAATCAATAAGCACACCAATATACTCCTTGCTACTTTATGAACAGAGCAAAAACAGACTAAGACCTCTACAGAGCTATAAGCGTAATGTAATGCCATATTAAATGCCAGCTACTTGGTGATCGTTGCCCAGTGTTCACCTTGTTAACACCTGCATACATTTTGCATTTCATCTATGAAAATACTCGCAAGTATATTTCTACTTTAATGCCTTGTCAACGGTATCCAGAACAACTGAATCCACTCCAATTGGGTGGCCATAAGCCCCAGATAGAAGCACATTAAATCGTTGTGAGTGCTCTAGCACTGCATATGATATCGTTTTCTGTTCCTTTCGCACACACTATATGTCCATCTCATTCTCTAGCCGCCTGTTGTCTGCATGCTAAATGTAATAAATTGATTTATGATGTCTGCCGCATTTTTAAGCGCAAAAAGTTATGCAACAGAACGAAGGGAAAATGTTTTGCCGCCTCCTGGTAAAGTTTGTGGCAAGTGGCCGCAAAATGTTGCCACATTTTTTTTGTAGGAAAGTTCAACAGCTTTGCGTGGGCGTGGCAGCGCCTACCCGTCAAATGCAACACTGCTGCTACTGCTGCTGCCGCTACTACTAGAGGTGTCAACTTCCCCCTCTGGAGGATTCTTTTTCGTTCTCGCCTCTGTATTTTGGTATCGCCGTTATGGCCATCATTTTTTATTAACAATCATAATTCATATTTATTAATGTGCTCAATTTGTTTTTAATGATATTATGTGCAGCTCGGCTGCCTATGTGTGTGTGAGTGTGAGTGTGTGAATACTGTGGTGTTTAGCAGCTGTGAACTAAGCGACCTGCTCTGATTTACGGTTGAGGTGAATGTCGTAAATATTTTGCCAGCAGGTACGGACAAATAACTCCCCCTCTAAAACACCCCCAAAAATGGCTCAGGTAAAGTTTGAAGTATTTTCTGTTTACACATATGATAATGGAACTTGTTGTACGGATCATAACGTGTTAAGTGCTGTGAAACGGCTGAGAAAGTTTTGTTTATTTTGCAAGTTAAATCAAGTATTAATAAATCTAAGAATATTTGTGCAAACTTTTAAAATGAATAAGGCTTTACAAAATTTCAATGATAAGAGCAAATAATATAATTGAATCATATTTGTTTGGATATAATTTAAAATGTTTGTCTTATCTTTGCACACCTCAAAATTATATCATTATCATTCTACTCGAAAATTATTTAATTATCTCTCTTGATTTAATTTATGATATGTAAAATACAAATAAAAGATAATAAAATTCAAATGAAATAAATAATTATTAAAACGTTTATTTTTTAATTTGCACAACACATTTATTGATTTTCAAACACTTTATTTTTATATCACATAATACATTCATTAGAAATAGATCTTTTCTGGCGAGCTAAATTTTCTCAATCAATTTCAGGATGCCAGCCCTTTTGTGCATAGGACTCTTTAAGCCCCATTAATCCGCCTCCTCTTTCTAACAGCATTGCCAGAGAAAACCCTAAATTTCCAATCATTACGATTGAAAAAAGAAATCCTCAGAAATAGAAAAGAAAACGTTCAATTACTAAAACGTTGAGAGCAACCGAAAAAGCGAATCAAACAAATCCCAAACAAAACCAAAAAACTCAACCAAACAAAACTACAACAATAACAATGGGAGACCAAAAGAAAAACGAACACAATGCGGCTGAGCCAAGGAACATGGACATGAAAACTCTGGGCAAATGACTTGGCCAAAAAGCAAATACAACCACTAAACTTGCAGGTCAAACACGCAGAACGACGAAATGATTAAGAGAGAAGTATTCCGAAAGCCACAATAACAACAAATGACCACAGACTGTATAAGAGTAATGAATAGCTAAGCCGGAAAAATAAAAGATGCTGCCAATATATATATATTATTTTTAGCAACATTAAGAAAGTAAACTGAAAACAATATATTTATTTTGGAATACACAAAAAAATATTTATTTAAAGTACGACTACTTTGCAAAACATACATTTTAATCAAAGTAAAATAATTTCAGTAAAAGTTGCTTTGACAAATTGACATCATTCAAATAATAAATAAATACAATTAAAATAGAATCTAACATTTCAAATAGACATGTAAAAAATACAAGTTTTATAATTTTCGCCGTCGATAATTTGTATATATTTAATTTTGTATATTCAAAATTTTAATTTTAAATTAGTTTCTTTAGATTAATAATTTTTTTAATGTAAGCTTTAATTGTTTATAAGCTGCAAGCAATAGGTTTCGTTCAACTTTGTATTGTTATTATTTTTTATTAATTATCATACATTTTTATTGGCCTTAAAAAATGATTTTTATAATATTATTATTTTTTTCTTACATTTATAATAGTACCTATGTAGAGTATTTTATCATGCTTTTGTTTTATAACAATTATTTACGTAATTCAACGACATTTATATTATTGGACATTAGTTACAAATAGTAAAAGATTTTTATTTGCAACGATTTAAACCTTTTTTAACAACAAAAACAAAGCACAGCGTCCCCATTTCCAAGGCTCGGGCTATGGAAATTTTGGTCAAGGACTCTCTGCCTGCTGCATGCTAATCCTTTTAAGCAGCTTTGCCCGCACCTACTATTACATTGGTAGGTTCTCTGTATATGTATTCGTTGCCGACTGGCGTCTCTCATGGGCATAAATTAAAAAAAAAAAACAAGCACAGCAATAACAACTGGCGAAGGAACTTTTCCTGCGCTAAAAAGTTTATGACATTGTTTTTTTGTTTTGTTTCTTTTTTCACCGTGTAGTGCAGTTTTCTTAACGATTTTTGTCGCCCAGGAAACAAAAGCCAGCGCACTCGCAACGAACACATGCACATTTATTTTCATTTCCGCATTGTGCACAGCTTTTTTTGAGCATCTTTCACTTTCCGCTTTTCACTTTTCGGTTTTGCTTAGCGCGCTTTTAATTTGCTGTCATATTGTCTGTCCTGCTGCCTCCTCTGACAGGCAACACACATAACTGTGGCACACCCACAAATATATCCCAGCCCAGTCAGCCTGGCCAGAATGGTTGCCTAGCTGACGCACTGTCCGCACATGTGGCCATCTGTCTACCATTTTGCGGGCTTTGTTCAAGTTTTAATGAGTTTGTAGCAGTGGCCGAAGCACACAATACAACAATATGCAGCTAAGCTAACATAAAAGCCAATTCAGGCAATTCAAATGCACTCAGTTGTTTAGACTTATCTACTTAACAGAATCCATTTAAATGTTTTTTTTTTCCATTTGGCTTAAAGAATAACTTTTAATGGCAATTTCGCTGTTTTAATTTTTTTATGTGAGAGAGCATTAGAACAAAATAAATAGAAATGCTATTCAACCATAAAAAAAGTATATTTATAAATAGAAACCTAGAAAAAGCCCTTACTTGGAGATACTCAGTATTGGTGTCTCAAGTAAGTGTAATCATATTTTTATTTGCAAAATAAATAATATGTATATAGACAAATGATTAAAAATGTGTGGCAAGAAAATCATGAAATATAAATCATTTATATGAATACTAACACCCTTTACACAACTTTATTGACTTTGCTAACTTTTATGATCTTAAAATGTAAAGTGAGGTCATGTTTTAATATAAAGTCTAATATTTAAAATGCATCACTGATTAAAATGGTACGAGTAGAGTTATAAAATATTGCAATAAAAATACCCATATAAACATGTTTATGCTGATGACGATATACTATACTGAACTAAGGAAACCTGTTTAAGCCTAAGCACACATTTCATAAAATATATGTATATATATGTAGAAAGTATTTAATTCATATAATGTGAAAAACTGCTAACCTGCATTGGGAATATTTCCAGTCTGTCTAATGTCAATCATAATAATGAACTTAAATATATCTTTGACCACAGCTGGGGATATTTGCAGTAAATCTTAAGAAATTGCATTCAAATCAATAAAAAACCACAATCCTAGCCAAGACACACACTGAACTATCGAAAAGCCGCAAAGCCACTGCTATCGATAAATAAATGTGCAAAAGTACATATATATCTATATATGTATGTGTGTGTGTGTGCATGTGTGTGTTTGTGTTTGTAAGTGAAAGCTTTTAGGCAATCAACTAACTGAGGAACGCGCATGCAGCTGAAAATTATAATGCATTTTGCTCAAATTCATTTAAAGGATGCTCAGCCTTAGCCTCAAACTTGGCCAAGGCAATCAAGCGTAAGTGTGCGAATGTGACAGAGTGTCTGTCAGAGCGAGAGGACAACTGTGTGTGCATGTAAGTGTGTGTGTGTTCGAGTGTTGCTTGCGGCCGCTTCTTGGCCTTGTTCCTTAACACACGAGGCCCGCACTCAGTCAACCCTAACCCCAACCTCAGACTTGAAATTCTCTGCCGATGTCAGAGATGTTTGAGTGGCTCGTCCTTAGCAGCTGCTGCTGCTCATCTGCCGTGCCTCGGCCAGACTCGGAGCGCCTGCATCGATGACATTTGGAAGAGGGCCAAAAAATAAAAGGGGCAAAAACAGCCAGAAACTAGCACGTGCTTTTGGCCCAATGCAGGCAAACAGATAAAGTTTTATAATTAAATTTTCTAAACGCGGCCTATTTAGTATAGTGTTACTTCGATAATTGCAACTAATCGGTTCCGTTTGAATTATGGAAATATGCTAATCACTTGACGAACTATTTATTTATTATAAATTTAACTATAGCCAATTTTATAAAAATTTATAAAAAATAAAATAAAATTTAACATTCTTCTAAGAAAGTGATTTTTTTTTTTTGAGCCACATAAATTTTATAAAAATTTAAATAGACCAGAATTTATGATTATTATTTTGTAAATTTACTAGTTATTAAAGTTATTATGAGCGTTTTCAGCAGTACAAAGTTTTTGCTAACATAAATTTAAAATAATAAAGTACTTTTTCAGCTACAACGTTTAGTCCTAAATTTAAAAACTGAAATGCTGGATCTCGTAACTGGAGTTCCTACTGAGTGCTCCCTGTATATAAAAGGGCAGTATACTTCAGTCCAACTTGGACTTTAACCGGTCCACAAAGTTCACAGCAGTTTAAGCACTGCAATTACAACAACTTCAACAGCTACAATAACACTAATAGCAACAACGACGACAACAACAAGAAGAAGAACAACCGTCTGGAACTTCTTAGTGTGCCCGTTTGCATAACAATTAGCCGCACTAGCTTCAGTACTCTCCCTAACTCTCCGACACTTTAACCGATGATTTGTGCAAATGTTTTTGACGTCGGCACTGCGCTTTGTCTGCCATTTGGTTAAGTCTCGAGCCCGGCACGGCGCAGACTTGGTCATTTGCATATTAATTACAACAAAGCACGCAGATGTTGTTGCTGCTCTTGTTGTTAATGTTGTTGTTGTTGTTCTTGTAGCCAAAGTGCCAGCAAGATTAATTGTGCCCGCGAATCCTAAAAGTAGACTACGTTTTTTTTTGTGCCAGCCAAGTGCTTAGCCTGGGCGCTTGTTGACTGCCGTGGAAAATGGCATTGTTGTAATCAGACTCAGCCTTAATCAATGACAGCTTGTGGCTAATCAATGTGCCAGTAAGTGGCAGCACATTATCGCTGATTGATAGATAAACTGATAGACAACAAGCAAGATAAATGATTAAATCGACGATGCATTTGTTCCACATAGATTGCCTTGTTCTATGATTGTGAGCTCAATTAGTTAACTGATACAGAGCATTACATAACTAATTGGAGCATCTTGCAGATATAAAGAAATCTTTTTGACTTACACATCAACCAAATCTTATAAATCTTATATCGGCGGTAGGGAAGTGGGAAATACCGCTCCGGACGAGGATAGCAGCTCCTCCCCAGCGTCGACGGGACGGGTGGTTGGCAGGATAGGAGGTGTACCCATGGATGCGGGGAGACTCCAAATTTATCATGTGGGTCTCGCTTAATAGGGCGATGTCCACATTG
>SCDS01001379.1:1418-17378 GCA_004149465.1 Drosophila nigromelanica | reverse complement strand
CGATTTGAGGTGCATCGACATGTTATCGAATTGCCAGCCTCCAAGTGGGCGGGGCACCAAAATCTTAACACTTTGTCTGAAGAGGTTAACTACAAGTATATATCCAAAGTTTTAAGTCCTTATCTTCAATAACGCCGAAAAAAGTTGCGTTCATCCGGACGGACAGACGGACAGCATGATGGACATTGCACAAACCCAATATACTAGTTTCACTTCGTGAACGTGTATAAAACTAGTTAAAAAGCAAAAAGCTTTCTATACAATTATATTATATATCTATTATTTATCTAACTAAAACTCTTTTCTGTATTTTTATGTTTTATAGTTTTACTTTTGTTGAATGTGCCTTTGAGGCAATAACCGAGTTGCATTATGTTCATGGCTATTTGGGATCTAGTATGGTATATCTATCAGATGCGGTCAGTTAAATGTAACAAAAATCTATGAATAGTTTAATCAAAATGTCATTTAAACTAGACACATTTTTACAGCCATGGCTATATCAACTTAGCTATTAAAACATTCATTTCCAATCAATTAATTTATGCAGCTTTTTTATACCCTGAACCCATTGAAAATGGGTAAAAAGGTTATAATGGTTTTGTGCAAATGTATATAACAGGCAGAAGGAGGCATCTCCGTCCTTATAAAGTATATATATTCTTGATCAGCATCACTAGCCGAGTCTGTCCGGTTTTTTAGACATAGCTCATAAACTATAAAAGCTAGAGCCACCAATTATTTATTTCAATATGTTCACGTAAAGCATACGCAGATTTTGAATACTTCGGGTTTTAGATACCCCTCCGCAACCGCCCCCAATATGGCTGAATATTGGCTGAAGCGCAAGCAATTTCTGTGTTCATGTGCACACATACATACAAATGCAGAATTTTGTCCTGCGTTTTTCTTGGAATTTTTTTTGCAAGGGTTAAGTTAAATTTTATCATAATAAAGCCAAATGGAAGTAAGGCGCAGCTCGTAAAACTTGTGCGGATGAAGTCGAAGGGTGGCGGTTCGAATACCGCAATGGGAAAGTGTGGAATTTATATTTTCTTATTTTAATTATCAATAATTATTAATAATATTTATCGTTTTTATGACAAAAGCAGAATTTTGTTAGCGTTTCCTTGAAAATTTTGTTTAAAGATTGTTAAGTTATTTTATATCATAAGAGGATTAAGTGGTAGTGTGGTGCAGTCGATAAGAGTTGTGCAGCTGAAGCTGAGCGTCAGCGGTTCGACTCCCGGTGTGGTATATTTTTTTTTCGTTGGTAATTATTATATAAATTTTTTTTAAAACTTAACCACCTCAATACTCATTAAGTGCCGAGAGTTTGTGTGTATGTGTTAAATGCTGGGTTCAGGGTATCTCCTAGTCGGGCGGTCCCGACTAGAGCAATCTTACTTCTTTTCTCGTGACGTGTTCATAGTATCCTTTGTTAGGGTATACAAAACGAATCTTTTTACATAATTCCTGTCAACGGTGCGCGCACAGTTCGCATACACACAGTGCGCTGGCTTATACAATTTATGGGTTAGCTCCCGCTGTCAATGTGAACAATTTCAATTCCATATTCGCATTGAACTCACGTGGGTCACCATCCCACCCCGCCCATTCACTTGCACAACCCACCACCTACCATCACCGTACTTTCAATTTCGCTAATGAAATGTATCTTGGCCCACACGCAGTTGTTCGTCTCGAGCTGGTATTTGGCTTAAATGCTTATGACAAGATTATTAATTACGTATAGTGGGAATTTCTTGGCTGTCTTGTGTGTGTTTTTTTTCTTAGCTTTTTGCTCTGTCTTCATCGATCAAAATGTTGAAAAATTAACTTTATAAATTTCAACGCCTGCAGCGAAGGTGTCAATAACTTTCTTAAGCCGAACACGTGGATGTATTTTTCCTATAAATAACACCAAGCCCGTGGGTGTGTATGTGTGTGTTTTCCTTGGTGTACTTCGCTACTTGAAGCATTTCTGCCGCTCTTAACACGCTTGAACAAAACCCAAATGAAGTGCTATCAAAGTGCTTATCACAATAATAATAACTTAACTGAGTGTGGAATACTTTCATAAGTTTTTCTGGCCAAGTTGCTTTTTGCATGTTCTTTATCTATAACTTATAACTGATGATAAACTGATGATAAAAATTAAAAACAATTCCATTAGAGTTAAATTTTTTTATAAAAAATGAGTCTTTGATTTGGTATTTATGTGCTGTTCATTTTAGATTTATCGACGATAGTTTTTGATTTACAGCACTTTTAAAACGATACCACGGTCTAGTCTTACTTTCTAGTTGTTTAGCTCTATTTCATATATATTTGTCATTTGAAGCTCTTACCAAAAACTGTCAGTTTGGCTATAAAATGGGGTTTGCCGGTCTTGTTGCTGGTGTGTGTGTTGTTGTTGTTGTTTTTATTTTGCATCTACAAATCGATAGCTTAATTAAGCGTGAGCATTTCTCGGAAGTTTTATTAATAGGTTTCTGCCTTGGCTACATGCATCGCAAACGCTTTGGGCCCAGCCATAAACATAAACTAGTCAGTTGGGTTATCGAAGGGCCCCAGGTCAATTAGTCAAAAAAGGCTTCCCAAGCGAAATGTTCTCGCTCTCAATTTAGTGCTCCGAGTGCTGTGCAACCCATGTTCCGCATATCCTGCGGTGCCAGACCGAAGCCAATCGATGTCCAATATATGCTCACTTAAACATGCCTTAAAGCTGTTAAATTTGACACATGTTTTCAGATACCCCACTCAGCATATACCCCACTCACACCACCCATTGATTTTGTAAAATGTGTAAGGTTAAAGCTAAAAATATGCTTTAAATGTAGTCCTTTTCGATAGCATAGCCCCAAAGCGAACCCTCCGAACGTTTTCGATTACAAATTTTATTCGATTTTCATGGGCGCGCCCAAAAGCATGCAACACGTTTTTTGTTGTTTTTTGCGGGTCAGCCTATAAACCCCCCCATTTTAGCATGCCCAGCCGGTATTGTGTGTGTGTGTGTGTGTGTTTGTGTGTGTTCGCTCAGGTTGATGCGAATGAATTTCTATTGTAAGCTGAGCCACGTGTGTCACAGCGTAGTTGCATGTTTGTTGATATCCTTTGGAGTCGTCAGAATAATAATAAAATGTTCGTTGCCCCCTCACCAACACCCGCCCTCCCTCGCATTAGCTGTGAGTGCAACACAGCGTTAACAATAGCAATTGTCTTGACTTGACACCGTTGTACTGGCAGCTCGGCACAGTTAGCCAGGCTATCAGGTTGGCTCAGTTAAGACTCGCGTGCTGTGCGTTTAATGTGGGTTTTCAGATGAGCTACTGTTATAAAGGTATGTCAACTAAAAACGATGGAAAGCTGCTTTTAATCTGACAGTCAACTGGGTAACCTTATAAAAAAGAACAATATCAAATGTAAGACCTAAAAACAAGAATAGTCACTTTGTTAAATTAATACACGCATACACAAATGCAGTAACAGTTTCAGATTGCATCAGTTTTTAAAAGTAAACTAAAAACTTTCTTTTAATAAGTAAAGTCACAGAAAAAATTAACAATTTTATTTAAACAATATAAATTAAATATATTATTAATAGTTTTTTAGAGAAAAGTTTCAATAAATTACCAATAACATTCTAATTTTTAAGAAAACATTTTTTTAATATTATTAAATTTCTATTCATTTAGTTTAAACAAATATTATTGAATTTATTATTTTATTTTTATTTTATATATTTTATTCATAATATTAATATAATATTTTTATATTTTTTATTTTATTGAATATAATTATTTACTTTTATATTATGGAATCTCTATCTCACTGAATATTTGCCTTCTGCGCCGCTCTTCACAAATCCTTTTCAAGTGCTAATATACTCATTTGGCCATCCACTCGAGAGTCAACTGCAAATGAGCAACAATAGAGATACGAGTGCACAATGAGTGTGTGGAAACTGTCACATGAAGCGACCCAAAAAAACAAAATGCTTTCTGCAGATGGAGATTAATCAGAATACTACTGCGCTAGTCGACTCGCTTGACACAAATTTGTGGCAGAAATTTTGTTACCAATTCAAAAGTTTGTGTAATAACCCAAAATACATTTAAGTTTTGACTGGAATTTGATGTTCTGCAATTGACAGCTGCGGGTAATCAATTCAACTTTTGCTTTGACAGAGCCAATCTATCAACTGAGTTTGTGCAATTTCAATTCAAGTTTGAGACACTTTAATTTAGGCTAATTAGCGTATTAAGAATTAAAGTCAAAAATGTTCGGCCTTAAGACTTACCCCAAAAAACGCTGCAACGAAAAGAAGGTATTTAAAATTAGCATAAGGTGTCGCAAATGCTTAATTAAGGAAGGTAAAAAAAAATTTCATACAAATACTTAAATAAATAAATGTGTCTATGTAAATGTATTATTTTACTATTATTATTTTTTTAAATTATATTATGTTTGTAAATTTTAATCTGAAAGTAGTAAAAATAAAGCTAAGAATTTCTATATATATACAAATAATTCATAGCAAAAAGCGAGTCATAAAGACTATTGAAAAAAATATATTTCTATATTATATATAAGAATTCGCAAAGGCATTTAACTCGTTTGAATCACACAAAACACAACATTCTGGAGGAATTTCTCGATAAAATATAAAGTAGATTTCTATTCAAAAAGAAGTAAAGATTAAGACGCCAGGAAAATTCTAGTAAATTTTGCGATTTGTCTCGTGAAACTAGCAATATTATTGTTCCTTCGACTATAAAGAAACTTCAAGTATTTTGCAAAAACAATCAACAAAGGCTTTCGGAAAACAGTACAATTGCAAATAAAGCACCCAATTAGCTGGATCTATACAATAAAGAGCATAAATAGCTTACACACACACAAGCACACACAATTTATAGAAAAAGCGAGGCACATATGCATTTCATGCTCAATGTGTGGGCAAATTTCAAAGGGCTCTATTTATGCGCTGAATAGTAAGGGGCTTTCCAGCATGTTGCCTAGTTACTTGTGTGTGCTTTGTTGGCAACAAAAAGCGGCAGCAGCTGCTTGTCGATTGTTGAAGGGTGCATCAGTGCCTGCAAAATGTTTTTGTGTTTGCAAACTGTTTGCTTGAAGTTTTAATTTGTTGCATTTGCAGTAACGCCAAAATATATGCTGCTCTAATAGCTTGCATTTGTGGGGGAAGGGAATGTCCCTAATGTATGCAGTGGCGAGCATCGTGCCTTAAAATGTGCAATTTAAAAGCCGTTTCAGAGACTCGTTTTGTTGACTCTTAGCAGCCAGTTTTCCAATATCTATGCGTATAATTAACTTTTAGTGCTGTGTATTTTACGGTTTACGTTCAATGCAAGTTTTAGAAATGCAAAATTCAGTCCAAAAATCAGTCACTCAACTAATTTGCTTTATTTTCAATAGATAATTTTTATATTTCAATGATTTTTATAAGCTGTTAACTTATAAATATTCAGGGCGCTACGAAGTGAATATTTATAAATGTATGTTTATATATATTTTTTAAAGTAGGTTTCTAGACCAAGATGTTATTCTAAAAATCGTTAAACAAAAATATTTTAAAATGTGAAAAATAAATTTTTAATATATCTTGAAATTTCTCATAAATAAATCAAAATCCGTAATATTATTAAAAATAATGCAATATTCCAAAATTTAACATATTTACTTATTATATAGACAAAATCTCCAAACTTGAATCAACTCTTAACATGAACAATTTTTGTGTAAAATTTAAGCTACAATCAAATGTAAATTGTGGTGTCTTAGCATTAAAATGTAATTTTCTTGATGGTCTTATAAATGCCCAATTGTTAATTGTTACCAAGAATTCATGTGTGCAGTCAAATTGTGGTTCTGTTGTGTGTGGCTAACCAAACCCAATAAACAACCAACTAAGTGAATAACCATGTTTTACCATGTGTGATTACCAGCTGATTACCACACACAGCCGGACAACGTTGTGCAGTTGGTATAGACAAATAGATGTTAGCTGGTTGCCATATTCCTTAAGGCCCAAACCGCTGGCAACTTCGATTTGCCTTTGCAATTTCGCCACGGAAATGACCGAACTCGCAATTGGCCGCTTTGCAGATGGGCAATGTAAATACATTAGAAAACCGCAGAAGACGAAATTCATGTGCAGACAATAAACACAAACATGCACACTCTTGCAATGTGAAAACACTTAAAAGAGTTATCGATCATTTTTCAAAATCAATAGAGTCGACTTTGTAATTCAATAGGTATTCGTTTTAGCCGTCATATTTTTATTAGCTTGCAATTAGGCGATTTTTTTGTGACGTTTGAGCCAGTTTCTTGGCAACTGATTGAAAGTCCTTGTCGCACACACTTT
Source organism: Drosophila nigromelanica (assembly GCA_004149465.1). Lineage (NCBI taxonomy): Eukaryota > Metazoa > Arthropoda > Insecta > Diptera > Drosophilidae > Drosophila > Drosophila nigromelanica. Next base: position 10,987 of record SCDS01001379.1, on the reverse strand, counting down.
TGGTATATTCATGCATTTTTTATATCTCAATTGCAGCAATTTGTAAAAGGAGACACGGTTAAGTGTCGTGACTCAGTTTGGGAAATTTTTATAGGTCAAAGTTGTCCGCACGCATTTCACAATTCTAGCAGCGATTTTTTTACAATAAAAATTTTTCTAAAGGCCAACAGCTGTCAATTTGTAGTTGAACTTATCGGGCATCTCTGGAGATATTACAATTCAGCAAAATATATTTTAAAATTTGTAAGAGTGCTATGAGTTGGTGACTATAATATACCCTGTAGTCAACTACGAACTGTAAAAAATTAAAGTTTTTAATCTCCGACAATATTTATTTGTTAGTTTATAATAAAACAACTGATTTCTGGGTATCAAAGGCAAAATTTTAACTTATTTCCCCCTCACGTTTTTCCGCTTGGATATTCCCACGCGTTGCGCCCACGTTGAGTGCTGTATTTTTTTAAGAATAAATTGCCGCTTAAATAACATAAATTCAAAATGACAGTTAATACGTTGTAAATAAAAATAAATAAAAAGTTTACAACGTGGCTGCTCGTAACATTGCGCATACACCCGTGTTGCATTTTCAATACAATTTAAATGTAATAGCTGAAAATGCACAAAATATGTTTTGTGCCCTGCAACATTATTTTAATAGCACTTTACTCATGTATTCTCTCCCCACAACTTTGCACTTTGGTAATATTTTATTTTGTTTTTTTCTGTTTATGTTCTGTCAGTTTTTGATGGCCACTTTGCGACACTTTATAGTATGACCCGCAATGGCATTTTTTTTATTATTTCAATAGACCATACACTTGTTTACGGTTAAGTGATTCGAGTTCTTTTGGCTTGGAAGCTATAAATTTAACTTTTTTTTGCTAAAACACTTTTGTTGGCTTGCGTCTGGGTGCAATGGGACGGGAAGTTGAAAAGTACAATGAGAATTTGAAAAATATTTGAATAACTTTATGCATTGCAAAAGAAAGATGAAGAGTCATTCACACATTAATTGATAGTAATTTTATTAATTTAAAAATGTTTTTAAGTTAGTAATAATCGAAAAAACTTGATTTTCAATTAGTTAAAATATTTTTAAATATAAAATCTATCTAGAGCTTAAATCAACCATAAAACTTGAGAATCATGTTTAGTGTTGTTTTTTATGCTAATTGTGACAAATACAGTCGATTAAAAATATAAATTCGCAATTCTAAATTTTTGAAAAAACATTTTTTTCACAATGAGTAAGGAAAAAAAATGTATTTTAAAACATACAAAAAATTGTAAATGCTGAATTAAATAAGTGGGTAAACCATGATCAAAATGGCATGAATCATCAAAATCAGTTCAGCTTTGACAAAGTTATACTAGTTATGCTTGTCATGTTGAATTTTTGTGAGTTTTAATCTGGCTACAAAGATTTAGTAGATCTGGCTTATTAAAAATGAAGAATATGTAAACAGACGTCAGTAAGACAACCTAATTTAAAATCCTCATACTGCGTAGTGGGGTTTGGTTCTAAATTGCATTTTCCATCCATGTGTTGTTAAGGTACTAAATTATGATCGTACAGGTCGTACACTTAATAATCATAAAAAAAAGCATTAACTTCTTTAAACTAATCTCATTAACTATTTAAACATTTAGCCTAATTTGATAGCCTAAACCAATTACAGGAGCCGCTTAATTTGTATAAATGGAAATTATATCTTAGCCCGTGGATAAACTTAATGGTACAATTTGATGTATAAGTCTGGTGAGTGGCCGTTGCTTAAGGCAACCTGCCATGATTGACTTGGAACCCGTCAACAAGTGCGCACCAACCAGCACCCGAGTATTCAATTTGACAGCCGACAAGAAAACAGATGGCACAGCACTTTCTCTGAATGGCATGTACGCTTGTAGGCTGTTGTATGTCAGCTATCGGAAGTCGTTGTCTTTACTGTGCTGTTTACTTTCAATCATGCATACATATATATCAAATGTGAAAAATATTCAATCCCATATGAGACGAAGTTTTGTGGTATTTTAATGCAGGCGGTGCCTTTCTAAAATGTTGTTCATATTGTTGTGCCCATAATTACAAACGGTATTGAAATTAATGCAATTTAGATGGCAGCACAATTAATATGCCAGCTCTTATGGAATAATAATAATAATATTAGTGTAGGCATGCCGTTAAATCCTCGTTAAGTGCTCAACAAATGCTGCATAAATTCTTTTGCGAGGGTCCCTCTTTGATTTATGTAACATTTCGTGAGACGCGTCTGTTTAAATAAACCTTCTGAGGGGAGTGGGCAAGAGGGGAGCTGGTGCGAGAAGTGGAGCAGACAGTCCAGTCACGCGTGATTTATGTTCGCTTTTGCTTGCTGTCTGGCAGCCGAAAAAATAAACACATATATTTAAATAAAAACTGTGCCAAATGCAAAATTGTAGCATACTTTTTGGGGCTTCTACATTAGAAAAGAGGAGGAACTGAGGAATTACGTGTAATTAGATGGCTTAAAATCATTGAGCACATTTACATGGTGTAATTGAATTAGAAATTGAAAAATTTAATAAGCAAACAATAATTCCCTTTTAAAAGGCAAGTTGGCACCTAAAGTAATTTTTTATGAAAATGAAATATAAATTTTTATAAAAAAAATAATTAAATGTCAATTGGTTTTATAAATTAATAAAACGGGAAAAAATTTAGTATGATATACATTATGGATATGTATAAAAATATAAGCAATAAATAAATATAAATTCAAAAAATTTACATTGGCTGCTTCATACTAAACGTGTCGTTAAAATCTATTAATTATTTACTATTATTTAAAACAATAGGCAAATGTATACATTTACATTTCACTTTAGTAAAATCTTCTTTTATAATTAAACAGCCCCAGTGCAGAAAAGCTTTTTCTTTAAGTAACTACACAATTCTAGTATCAAAAGTTTTTATATCAAGCCTACACTGTGTTTTATATTTGCTTTCGAAATTCGTTTTATTACATTTTTGCAGCAAGTTAATTCCATAATTCCGCGCTATTGCGTACCTCAAATTGTTTAACTAAATTAAAAGTATTTTCAAGCACCTACAATTTAAATTTTTTGCAGATAAGCCCCTTAACTTTTTTAATTGTAACAAGGATTTTTTGTTTTAAACTTGAACGCTTTTTTCAATCACTTTGGGGCATCGTTGAATTCAAACCCTAATGAGCCGCTCAATCAGGCCCAAAAATTAAAACCGAAGCAAATATTTGCGTTTCTCCCCCATTTCAAGCTCGAGTGGAAAAACGCCTTAAGAAATATAGTATAGAAAATGAGTATTTACCCCTTTAAGAAATAATGGAATGCATTAAGTGAATGTAATTAATTTTGAGTTAAACCAGACAACATCAATTTGTTAACGCCTCGCGGCGCGTATTCGCCATATTGTATGTAACATTTTTTACATTCGATTGAGCATTAAATTAAGTTTAAGTTTTCGCAAGTTCTCAAAGTTCGCTAATTGAGTTAGTCTAATAGCTCGCAGCTGTGTGGCAATGTTTAGAAATAATTAATCTGAAAACTAACGTCATTGTTGTGATAAGAATCACTATCAGAGCAGAACGTAATACTACAAGCTGCTTATTAATACGATTTGCGTATATCCAAAAATATATATACAACAGTGTTGTAATAAGTAGCAGCTCGAAGGGGGAGTTGACTACATAACGAATTCTAATGAGCACCATTTGAGTGGGTCTCGTATAAACACGTAATAAACTCACTTTATCTGGTTATTCGCTTGCCAGTCATTGCACTCAGCTCATTTCGGATTAGATAAAAGTACGTTTTTATATGTAGATGTACATGTCGTATATAGCTTCGTAATCGATTGTTGCTATATTTATTGGCCGTGCTCTTTGTTTATCTCAAAACGCAGCTTATCTATTAATTGTTTGGTTTTGTGACCCGGGCGTGATTCAATGTTTTGTTATCGTTTTATGCACTTTTAGCACGTGATAAAAGTTGGTTGTGTAAATCTCTAAATATGCTATTTATAGAATACAAAAGAATTTGATTGCATATAAAATTGTACAGCTCACTATAATATATAATATTAATATGTTGATCCCGAAATCACGATAAAATATTCATAAGATTTTTTTTGTCTACAACTTTAATACTTAAAGTAATCCTAAGAAAGTTTAAGTTTAAAACACAATTCGACCGATTTAAATAATATATATGGGAAATATATAAAAATATTCCGCTTTTTTAATTTTATGACACAATAAATGTAGGAAATACTTCTCAAGAAATTTTCATGATTCTGTACATTGGACTACAACAATTAAATTGCTGATAACGAATAAAGCTAAAAAAGGAAAAATTCTCTTTGAAGTTTAAGTTAAACTTAAATACTATTTAATATGTTGTAGTATTCTATTTACTACTGATAAAAACTAGCCCTTGTTTTCTGATTAAATAAAATAAAATAATATATATGCTTGCACTTATAAACTTGTATTTAATTTCCCATTTAGCCATAGTCCAGTTACCTATTACAATGTTAACAATTGTCTCCCAACAAATCCTAGAGTTATGCATAGGAACACATTGTTGTCCTTTGTCCAAGGCTATGGCATTGCGTACTTTGATGATTTACACTCTCGCATACACATTCAATCAAATAGATATACGAGCATATTATTTGTTTTGCATATCGCCTGACAAAAACATACAATAATGGAATTTACACAATTTTAATTTGCAATGGCATATAAAATTATATATATAAAATATATATATATAAATATATATATGAATATGTATATATGTACATATGTATGTGTCGGCAGTTTTCGAAGAAATTAAATAAAATAAATGTGTAAAAAATCGGATTTCACACTTTTTACGTGTGTCAATAATTCGTAAGATTGCTGACAATTTGATTGGTATTTATTTTCAATATGCCGCGGCAATAATATTTTTTGTTATTTTGTTGTCATTGTTGTTTTATATTTTTTATTGAAAAAACAATTGCACGATTTATGCAAGATTTTTCGCCCCTCTTCACCCTTTGTGTGATGAATGATGATGATGTTTGGCCAACGTTGACCCAGCAGCACATTCCATCAATTACATTCAAGTTGTGACGAATATCGAGTATCGAGTGTGTGGGTGTGTATTACATCTGAGCACCTGTGCAGCACTATACTATGGGATATTTGGAATGTTTTTGTGGCACTTTTTCAAAGAACAAGCTTTTGATTATGTATTTAATATAAAATAAACTGAGTTTACTCTGTTACTTAACAGAAGCTGTTAATTTAATGGCTCTTAAACATATTTGTGGAAATAACATTTTGTGATTTTTTGCTTAGTTGTGAATGCTTTAAAACTTAAAATACAGTAGTTGAAAACTTTTTGTATTTTGTAGATCAATCGACCTTTTTACGGGAATTTTTTGCTCGAAATTGCATGTATAATAATGTATAACATCCACCAAACTATGTGACTTTCCATTGAATAATAAATTTATGCAATAAAAAGTATACACTTTGACCATAGTAAGCTGGCTGGATAAAAGTGTTGCATATGGATAACAGAACCGATTTTAACCCTGACCTGGCCTCAATGTGGCAACTGGCGAAACTGGAACTGGGACTGTTTCCACTCTTGAATCACGTCGACATCTGAACTGAGCTGATCTGAACTGAACCGAACTGCTGTGTTGTTGCTGAGTTTTATATTAAAAATCACCAACGCGCTTGATTGATTTACGAGTGCGCCCGACTGCAACTGGTAACTGGCAACTAAAGCAGCAACCAGGCAACTGGTTGAGCCCTGCGGCTCAGCCCAAGTAGCCAGTGAAGCGCTCCTCGATTGGACAGGTGGGCACTTTTGATTTTGTGTGTGCTCAGTGCATAAATGTGGGCACTTTGGATCTTTGTGGGAGGGGTTTGGTTCACTTGGGTGGTGCCCCATTGAGGTCAGTCTCTGTCGGTTGTTGTGTTTTGTCCAGTTGCAGGTACGGTTACATAATTAAGTAACGTATGTTTGATAAATGATACACTGCTCTGAAATCATATTTGTGCGCAACTAGCATTAAGCAGTGGCTTCTTAAATGCTAATTGCATTGAACCCATTGAAAATGGGTAAAAACGGGTATAATGGTTTGGTGCAAATATATGTAACAGGCAGATGAAAGAATCTCCGACCAAAGTATATACATATATTCTTGATCAGCATCACTAGCCGAGTCGATTTAGCCAAGTCCGTCTGTCTGTCCGTCTGTCTGTCTGTCTGTCTGTCTGTCCGTCTGTATGAACGCGTCGATTTCAGAGACTACAAAAGCTAGAAAGGTGATATTGGACTCATTCGGTTCGTATATACCATACGCAGATCAAGTTTATTTCAAAAGATCGATACATCCTTCCGTTTTCCTACTATCTATATTTATCGGTTTTTTGACCCGGTTTTTAAAGCATAATTATTAAACTATAAAAGCTAGAGCCACCAAATTTCAATATGTGCGCGTAAAGCATACGCAGATTTTAAATATTTCGCGTTTTGGATACTTCCCCCAATCGCCCCAAATATCGATATAACCAAATTACACAAATCAGATACTACAGTCTTGCAAACTGGTTTGTACATACATTTTGATGCTCGTATTAAGACCTGAAAAGTTCAAAACGATCATACATTTAATTTACGAGCAAATCAATAATCTCTTTTCAGTAGTGGGTACTAGCAATTTCTGTCTTCATGTGCACACATACATACAAATGCGTTTTTTTTTGGAATTTTTTTGTAATGGTTGAGTTGCATTTTATTTAAAATAATAAAAAACTAAATGAAGATGTGGCTCAGCCGGTAAGAGTTGTGCAGCGGTTCGAGCCCGCGTTGGGACAGTGTGGAATTTATTTTTTCTTTTTTAATTATCAATAATTATTATTAATATTTATCGTTTTTATGATAAGTGCAGACTTTCGGTTAGCGGTTTCTTGAAATTTTTTTTAAAGTTGGTTAAGTTATGTAATTTCATAAATGGTAGTGTGGTGCAGTCGATATGAGTTATGCAGCTTAAGCTGAATGGTTGGCGGTTCGACTCCCGGTGAGGAAAATTTCTTTTTTTATTGGTAATTTAATTCAGTTTTTTTTTTTTATAATTTTTAACCACCTCAATACTCATCAAGTGCCGAGAATTTATGTATATGTGTTAAATGCTGGGTTCAGGGTATCTCCTAGTCGGGCAGCCCCGACTAGAGCAATCTCACTTGTTTTGTGAAGACTAACCTGATTTTTTTTTAAAGATTACTTTTTTTTGTAAAGTGTTAAGTTTAAAACAATTATTTAAAAAATTTACAATTTTTATTTAATAGAGGATGCGTATCGCATTAATAAACAATTTTTACTGCAATCATTTTTTTTGTTGCAGGCAAACGGAAATTACTCAAACACTTTTTGCAATGTTTTTTTTATTATATATATTTTAATATTGAGAGCTATTTAAAATTATTTTTAGATTTAATTAAAATTTGTGTACTACCACTTCATAGTTTAACTAAATTAATTTATTTTAAATAAAAAAAGTTTTAATTTAAGCATGTTTTTGTTGTTGTAACCACTTAATGAACTTGTTTTTCTTTGTTATATTTGTAATATTGTTATCAAATTGTGAAATATTTAAATTAAGTTGTATACATTTTGATAATTAAATAAAACACAATAGAAAATTAGTTATAAAATATATGAGGCAGGGTGTGTACAACTATAATTTAACCTACCCTACAGCACTTACAGCCAATTTTTCTGCATTGTTTCAGCTGCCATTTTTCGTGTTCTCCTTCCTTTGTGCTAATGAGCTGACTAAGCACATAATTATTTAATGCCAACGCAACACTATACTACAAAACTGGCGTCTTAAAATTACAACCAGCTGTAAATTTATGAGCTGTGCAACACATTTCAATTTTTTTAAGCGTTCTTGACTAAAGGGGGGGGGGGGGGTGGTAAAGTGGTTCGGCTGGGGAAGGTCACGTGTTGATAGGCTCGTGTTTGTCCTGCGACATGGCGGACAACACTGGATCCAAAATGGAACTGGCAGCAGGTAAATGTCAGCCAGGGTGCCAAGACCCGGCACCCCGAGTGCTGCACAAATTGGCCGGGTAAAGTTTTCTTTTTTGAGCCGCGTTAAATGAAAATTCATTAGCTAATTAATTGGCCGTCTCATCAACACTTTGTGTGTGCAAAATTATGAGGGCAACAATTTACAAAACAAAAAAAATCATAAATAAACCGTTAACCAGAATTAGCCGAGCTGCTATATATTCTTCTAGGACAATTATGAATAAGCGCATTGGGTCAAACAAAACGGGATTTGAGAAATTAATTTGCCAGCTGTATGCATTCATTTATTTCAATTATTCAAATTGAAATTTGCCATCGCGATTTGACATTTCAAACTTGTCAGTAAGTAAAAGTAATTAAATCTCGGCATTTTATTCTTAACAAGAAATAAAATTGATCGAAGTGGTGCCGACAATTAAATACCCTAACAAAATCGTTTCTAAACATTTAATAGGGTTAATCATCGTATATGAAATCTACAAAAATAATAAAAAATTATGTAATGAAAATAAATATTTTGTAAAGTATTTAATATGATGGCCCATAAAATACATGAATATTTCTATAATATCTCTTTATTGAGGCGTCACACATTTTGTAATAAAAACATGGTACTTTGTTAGAGGGTATTAATATGCAAGAGCTCAAAGGCAAGCAATTGGTATGAAATAAATGAGTTTGATAAATGAAAAAAATGTTTGCCTTTTGAGCAATAATAAAAATAAATGCCATTCAATTAACGGCAAAAGCAGACATAAAAAGATGATCATAGTTAATTTATTGTTTTTAGTTATAAACTCTGGATAATATTCTAATCTTGCATTAAAACTTTCCTAACAAATGCATAAAAAATCGTAAAAAGATTAAAAAAAACTAGTTTTCATTGTATTTAATAATTGTTGCATACTTTTTTGGGCACGATAAATAAATTTTAAAAATAAAGCAGAAAAGACAATAAACAATCTTAGAAATACTTTAAATATTACAGGTTATAAAATACTCTAATCGAAAGCTGTTAAAGTTAAAATTCTGTTCAATCCTTATAATATAACTACAACTCCAAGTCTAGATAACGTGGGGCTAATAAATCTGCATTTGGCCAGCTCATAAACGGGCCAAATGCAATGAGCACACATCAATTTCAGACTGCAATACGCGGCGTCCAGACAATGTGCAGGCTAAATTAATGGACATTACACATACGCAGCGTATATATGTCGGTTTTTCTTTTTAGAAGAGCTTTTGAAAGTCAACCACAACGTGACGTTATTTTTAATGGGCACGATAAAACTTAATTGTCACGCGTGACACGCAACGTGACAGACGACATGTGAACTCCTCAACAGGCTGACTGGACAAATTAGATTTGAGTGGACTGAATGGACATCAGTGTCAGCGCGTTCTCAGCTTGTCAGATGATTTAATGGCCCAGCTGGGCGCAAAGCAAACAAGTC
>SCDS01001378.1:0-11522 GCA_004149465.1 Drosophila nigromelanica | reverse complement strand
ATAAATAATTACACATCGACTTTAATTTGCCTTGCTTTCACTATTAGTTTTTCATTTGCTTGTGGTTGATTTCATCGCCATTTCCATTTCGTCTGCTTTCAACTACGCCTACTGAGTGCTTTTTTCATTTTCTTATTTGTTTTTTGTTTTTTGCTTTAGTTCAACTCGTAAAGTTTGTTTGTTTTTGTTTTTTAACATATAGTACACACACAATTGTTATAGGTTTTTAGTTTGTTTGGTTTTACATACATAATATATAGTGTATATATATTTATATATATCGTATTCCGTTTAAGGGACAAAATCAAAAGTCAATCGCAAACGCTTTTACTATTTACTGCACAAGAAACACAAACATTGTCGCTAGTTAGAATATTAGTTATTAATTAAGTGTTAGTCATAGTTCTTTAATGTTTATATGCATATGAGGTGTGAAGTGTGAAAGTGTGTGTGTTTCTTCTTGTTCTTGTTGTTTTGTATTTTTTTATATTTTATTGAACAAAGTTCTATCAATATTAAGCAATTGGCGACATATTTGTACACGCTACGAATATTGCTAAAAATACCTGCACATTGTTTTGTATTGTTTTATACCTTTTTTTTAAATATTTGTTGTCCTATTTTTTGGTTTGTTCAATTTTTCACTTTTTATTTATTTCTCATATATTTTTTTTTGTTTTTCCGTGTGCCCCAAATATATTTTGGGCACTTTGGGCAGGCGCTTGTTTAATTGTTTAATTACCTTGATTGTTTAAGTATGACGTTTTTTTTGCAATACGACTTGGTGAATGCTCTTTTTAATTTGGAATTTATTTTTTAGTGTGGCGTATGAAGTGTAATTCCTATATATCATAACGTATTTAGTTAAATAGTATATGCTCTAAGTAATTTCCCTTTTCGTTTTTGTTTTTTCTTTTAAATGAATAGCCAAATATAATTTTATTCATAACATTGAAATATACATGTATATATATATAATTCTTTAGCTGTTTGTTGTCAAATTAAATTCATATAATTAACAAATTGTGTGACAAGCGCTTAATTTAATCGTTGAACTGTTTGGTTTTTTTCTTTATGAGAACTTTTCATTATTTTTCTTCGAACCTAAAATCGCAAATTAATATTATTGTATATTTTTGCTAAAATGTTTTGCGTTTATTATTTCATTTGACTACATATGCTGCACATTAAACATTTATTTAAATTATTTCTCTAGATAAGTAGATTGTTGTTGTTTTCCTGTTATATTTAGCATTTTTCTTTTCTTTTTTGGATTATACATTTTAATAATTTATTTTGTGGTAACTTTTTTATTTAGGAACAAAAGCTTAGATTTTGTCTAGAGCATTTTAATTTTTATTAATTTATTTGTTGTTATATTTCAAAACATTTGTTCCAAGAGTCACGTTTTTTATTTTATTTTTGCTGAAGAAACTGAGTTCAAAGAGCTGCGAATGCGAAAATTTGGGAAGCAACCTGAACCTTGATTTGCGCTGGCGCTCCTTGTTGCCAGCACAGAGGATAAGTATTAAGTACAATATATATTTATATATATATATACATACATATATATGTAGCATAGCTTTGTATATATATATTTATTTATATATGTATATAATAAGTATATGCATGAAATAATGTAACCATAAACAAATTAGCAACAACTTTAATTTGTCCGGAGCGTCTTTTAGATTTTTGTATTATAATTATTATTAATATTATGAGTCATAATTTTCATAAAATGTTTTTCCATTCACATCTTTGCGAATGCCTCGGTTAGTACAAGTTTACGTAGAAATTATCTTTGTTTGCAATTCTCGAGATTTGTTTTTCTAGTTTAACTGAGTTTTTGTATTTTCATTTTTTATTTCGTGTTTTTTTTTGTTGTTTTTTTAATCGAGAAACGTGAATGGTTTGGCTTTACAAGTAAATGCCATCCATAATTACTTATACGCCGCCGTGATCCAGTTTGGCCGCACCTCCGGCTGCTGCCCCGGCTCCGTCATCGACCAGCGCCGACTGTCCTCCGGCGGCGGGCTGCTGTTGTTGCGGCGGCGGCGGTGGTGGCATATACTGCGGATACTGTGGATACTGCGGCGGCTGCTCGCCCCCTATGAGGCCTAGTTTGTCTGGTGTGGAAAGAAAGCGAGAGAGGAAAGAGAGGGAGAGAGCGAGAGAGAAGCATGTTAGTCAGTGGGCAGATCAAATCAGTTTCCATTTCGGATTGCTCAAATTGAATGACAATTACATTGATACGATTACACGAGTATACGCCAAATATATATATATAATACACTTCAATGGACTTCTAAAGGGTATTTATTAAGCTCAGTTCGGGTGGATATTCGAAAGCATTTATGATTAATGAGCTAGTGCAAGGCCCAATAAAGACAATCATCTTTAAATATCAAATATTTACATGTTAGCACACTAATAACACAATTTTGTTCACAGAAAGCTAATTCGAGATTTGAACCGCCCAACTTGCAACACTTTTGTTAATATTTTCATATTCAATTTTCATTCGGTCCTCTGTTAAACTGTTGGTGCATTAAAACTGAAGCAAATTGTCCATATGTATATAACAAATCAAAAAAAAAATGCACATTAGTTATCTTCGAACAACATCAATAAATAAACAAATTGGAAATAAAGAGGAATTTGCGTACGATAACGGCAACTCACACACACATGCAGATAAAATGATAGTCGATTAAGTATCGATAAGCGCCATGTAAATTTTTGTTGTTTTTGCTGTTGCTTACAGTGTTCGATAATATTGTAATTTTTTTTTGTTGCGAATGGTTCAAAGTGTGAAATGTTTTTGAATACTGGTTCAATTGTTGTTATTTTTTTTGATGTTGTTATTGTTGTTGTAGTTGTAGTAGTTGTTGTTGTGCTGTTGGTTTTTTGGTGGTTCTTGTTGTTACTGTTGTTGTTGTTGTTATATTATTGTTGGTTATGAGCGTTTTATTGTCCTGTCGCCACGTCATCCGTCGGACTCGGTGGGTCATCGGTCAATTTCTCAGCCAATGTCGTTTTCTCGAGTGTCGTTGGTGGTTCGGATTTGAATGTGTTGTGGTGTGGTGGTGCTGATGCTGATGCTGGTGCTGTTACTGGTGCGGATGCATGAACCTGCTGCAAAGCAGGAGGTGGAGAAGCAGCAGCATCATCCGACATGAAAGGTTCTACGAGAAATTTGTGAATTGCATTTGTTTTGATACAAGCCATTAAAGTGAAACTAATTTTTCAAATTAAAGTTTTTTTGTTTCTTTTTTTTTTTTGCATAATTGCTTAGTATGTGGATGTGTGCGTATGTATTTGTATAGTTGTACCGATAACCAAAAAACATGTAGATGGAACACCTGAGGCAGTCTCAATTAAGGAGCTAAAGTTGAAGCGAAACAAATTGCACGAGAAATCGGCGATCTCACTCTAACGCACTGAGTAAATGACTCACTTACTCTCTCTGCTCTCTGATATTTAAGACAAGCAAAAGTCACAATTGAGAGAGCGCACTTCCGTTTCCGGCGCTGCAAGAATGAGCGATATTTAAAAGAGATGCTTTGGTACTTTTTATCGTTTACGATTTCCCATCTAGATGTTTTTTGGTTAGTGATAGTACTTTTGTATTTCAAAATAAATAGCGTTTAATTGATTTGTGCACCTAGCAATAACTTTTCTTTGACTTCTTTTTTTGTTCGTTTTACCTCAAATAATAAAAACATTAAGAATTTTTGTAGTGATAATTTCTTATTTGTAAACATAACAGAAAGCTAAAGCTTGCACAAATTTATTTTTCTTCGTCTTTCTCTGTAATTGTTGGAAAAAATTTGGTGAGTGTACAGTAAATGTGGGCGTGATCGTAGGCATGGGCGTGGATATTGGTGGAGAGAGTTTGAAAATTCGGTTAAGTGTTGAGAAATTAAAAAAAAGACTTTTGAAAATCATATAATAAACAACTGATACAAAATTGCAGTACTTTATGCATTTGCTGTTGAACTTGACGAAGTTATTTTTTTTACTACATATATATTTGTATTTAGGGGCGTGGCGTGACGAGTTCGAGTATGTTACAAAAGGACATAGAACATTGTAATTGTTGCTGTAGTTGTTGTTGTAGCTATTTTCGATACAAAACCAAAAGCAAACTGTAAACGAAACACTAAACAAACCAACAAAGATAAGGAATTTACGAAATTACGCTAACTATTCGAATACAATGAACCAAAAGTTCCTACAAATTACGGTTTACAAATGAATATCGTTAAAAATTCGCTATGGATAACGGGACATACTCGAATATTACTTGGTTTTTAGCGGACACAGGGTGTTCTGGGCGTCTGCCCAAACATATATAGAGCAACACACAAAAAACAACGTTAAGATAAGTATATATTTAAAAACGAGACAGAACGCATAAATTCGGGTTGCCGAAAATCAAATACCCTTGCAGAAAGATAAAAGAGGTGAGCTTTATATCTATAGTTATATCTATATAACTACATATTATCTGATAGGTTTCTTTTTGGCCATATTCTTTGGTAGTTCAATTGTTACCAACTTTGATTTGTGTTTGTTTTTTTTTTTTGTTACAGAAAAAATTTAATTAAATTTTAGTTTTCTATAGATCGTTGCAATATATAATTTTAATTTAATTTCATATTTGTTAGATAAGTAATACGCTTAACTGCCAACTTTTTGCGGGATATCGTGAAAACCGAAAAGTGTTTCATATACAAATTAAGTTTCCGACAGATTCAAAAGGGTTGCGATTTGGACTATTTCAAAATATTTTCGTTAAAACTGAGAAATTTGCTTGCACAGATACAGACTACTGGCACTGATCAAGAATATATATTTTACGGTACACATTTCTGCAAGGGTATAAAAAAAAAAAGAAAAGAGCACACGGCTTTAAGTCAAATTACCGAACCTGGTGCGTATATATGGAACCAGATGATGTTGAAGTTTTTCAAATAAATATTATTATTTTTTTTCATTTCTTTTTTTCGATTTATGGTTGTTGGAGCGCATGATATATACTAAGTACATTGAATGCAGTTGCTCGATCGATCGTTCGTTTTTCTCTATTTTCGGATTTTGGGGGATTTTCGAAAGGCGCCAGTTTCAAATTCAAATTCAAATATTCATATTCATATTCATATTCGGTATTGAAGCGAACGACCATCAAACGTACGACAGTTGGACTGTGATTTTTGTGATATTTTTTTTTGTTTGAATTTGATACAGTTGGGTTGATTTTTATTAGCATTTGCATTTGTAACTAAGTTACTAATTAGTTGCTTATAATTAGTTTAGCAATCTACATAAAGTTACCTAGAGAAAAAAATGTGAAGGAATATAAAAAAAGGAAAACAAATGAATTTAGTTTTGTGTATTCCAAATTAAAGCATTTTAGGCTAAGAAAAATAATCTGTTTTAAATATTAAAAATCATAGGCAAAAAAAAGAGAAGAGATATATTTTTGGGGAGTGTGTCTTGACTTGTGTGTATGTGTGTGGGTGTGTGTGTGTGTGTGGGTGTGTATGGGTGGCTGATTTGATGTGTCTTTGGAACTTGTTTCTTGGGGATGTGATGAACACGACAAAAAGATTTCCGCACGAATGACTTACTTGCTATAATGCCCACGATGACCAGTCCAATAACGCCCATTATGATCATCATCTGCAATAAAATGGAGTCAGTCTCAACTGGCTGTTAAATCGAGGAAACAGTTGCTGTGACAGACCTTCAAATTCTGCAACCAGAATTTTCGTTTTAGTTTGCCCGCCTGCTGCTCGAATTGCGAGGCGCCCTGTTGCAGGGCATCGGCGCGATCGTCCAGCTCGGATAGCTTCGCATCACGCTCCAGCACCTTCTCGACATTCGTGCGCATGATGTCCACGACCTGGTTGTGTATGTATGTGTGTGTGTGTGTGTGTAGAGACAGTTGTGGGTCACTGTTATTTTTTGTAATTCCCGTGCTTACCTCATCGACTTGGGCCTGCGTCTGTTGCAAGCGCTTTTGTGCCGCAATTTGTTGGGGATTGCGTGGTCCGCCCACAATCTCACCATCGCCGCCCTCGCCCGCTGGTGGGCCATCGGTTGGTGGTGCATCGCCAGCTGGTGCAGCGTCCGCCCTGCGGAGAAAACAGAACCAGTCAGTCACTCATCAATAATGGCCAATCAACTCCCCACGGAGCGATCAAGTTCTGTGCGCTGCTAAATTGAGGAACTGGGCATATTTAGTTACACATGATGCGGTTTCAACAAATTACAACTGATGTCTGTATATATAGCTATATATACGTGAGTGTTCTGATGCATAGTGCTCTCGATTTCTAGCCGGACTACGCCAAATACAGCTTGGACACTTACGGTTCCTTGTTCTTGTCTTTCTTGCCCATTTTCGGGCTGTGCGGCGTAGAAAGCAATTTAATCCAAAATTAAAGTTAAATAAAAGCCAAAAAAAAGTATATACATATATGCATTTAAAACAGGTTTAAAAAAATATAGAATCGAATTCGTGTTGATTTTGCATTTGGGGGGTTGGGGCGGGCCGCATTAGCATCTTGTGCATGACTAAGCCGTGTTATCGATTTTGCGGTGCGGTGCGGGAAAATTGCCATGTGATGCGTTGGACGCGGACACGGGTACGGACACTCGAGTGTGGCCGTACTCCTCGCCCGGCAAAGGCCAAGTAATTATGGCCACACAAAGGTTCCACAATTAAAATGCACAAATGGATAATTTGGGCAACTATTCTCTTTGTTTTTTTTTACTTATCCCACTTTTTATGCGAGTGGGTGTACACGGGTACAGTGAAAGCTCCCTTAAAAAGGCCAGGCATATTTTTGCTCGAAGAAAAAGGAGGAAAATATTTAGTAAAATAAATGTTAACAACTAATTGAGCAGGTTTTTAGAAAAAAAAAATGTACAAGCATTATCTCAATATTTTTTAAATTCCTTTACTTTATATGTGAATAATAGGGAAATTGTTGTGGTACAAAATTTTAGTTTTCTCATTACTTAAAAAAAGTTTGTTTGGAAGCCAAATATGCATATAGTTTTTTATGCTTGAAAACTTTTAAGATGTATGAAAAAAACAAAGATCGTAGCTTAAAAAAAAACCCGGCTTATGGACATGTTTGGCCCCACGGGAGTTGTTCATTAATAGAGCTTTCACTGTAATTCCTTCTGTTTGCGCGTAACGGACAGAGAAAGAGAAATCAATAATTTCCATTACTCACATTGCTTTCTGTTTGGTTTTGTTGTTGTGGTTGTTCTTCCTCTTCTTCTTCTTCTTGTAACAGCCGCTGCTGCTATTATTGTTGTATTTGTATTAACAAATTGGAACGTCGTCTGCGTCTCAAACTGAAATTGCGATGACGACCAACTGTGTCCGTGTGTCCGTCTCCCGTGGACTTTTATGCACTTGCCCAACGTCTTTCACTTGAGAGCGCGATGATGGCTGAGGATTGTTGCCGGAACAGGAGGCGGGGCTGGCGGCCGGGGGAGATTGCTGGGTGCAGCGCAGCTTTGGCTATTCGTTGTTTTTGTTATCGATGGCAATGCTCTCTCACGCTGGCCCGTTACTCTCTCATGCGCTCGCTCGCTCGCTCTCACGCTCTCGCTCTGTTCGTCAATGAATTTGCGCTCAACGCTCGGCCTCAACGCACACACTCGCACACAAAACGGCTCCTCACTGGCGGGGGGAACTGGCGGGCAGAGAGATGCGTGTTTGAGCGTATGTGTGTGTGTGTATATGTATGTATGTGTATGTGCGGGTACCACTTGCCACGACAACCTTTTGCAGCAGCGCTGTGTGAAGGAATCCTCTGGCTCTGTGCTGAAACTGTTATATATGGAATAGAGTATAAAAATAGTTGCTACTATTTTTAGTGTGCTTATTCGTTATGTTTATTCTCTGTTTGAATGTCGGCTTCAAATGCTCAGCTTTAAAATTACAATGCACGCCTACACACACGTACACACTCACACACTCACAATTTGGGTGGATTCTCTAGTTTACATATATATATGTACATATATATTTTTTTTCTTGGAACTTTTATTGCATGCCCTCAGGCGCACTTGAAACCACTTGAAAGTTTTTAGTTCAATTTTTTTTTTGTGTGCTATGTTAATGCTGTTTGGAATTGGCAAAAAATTTGCTTAGGTGGACTAAAAAAAATCAATGAAATTTTTACACAACAAATTTTTCTGGACAAGTCAAGTGACGAGCTTTAGTTAAAGATTTTTGGCAATTAGTCTGTGCATTTGAGCCGTGGCAACAGATATTACAGTTGTAATAATATAATTAAATAATAAATTATATATATTTACGCAGCACAAGGAAAATTTTCACTTACGACGTTTTTAGCCAACTGCGAAAACTGGCAGCTTTCCTAACTGTTATGTGTATTTGGGGAAAAAGCTCTCGCGAACAGGACGAGTACAAGAAAGCTTTCGAGAGCGCACAACTAACGAGTAGCTTTTATTTCGTAGGCTTAATCAAAAAAACATTTAACGAGTAGACAAAGCGAATAGGTCGGGTTTAAAGAGGCTTCCGGAATTTTGTCTGTATCCACACACGGTACATTTTGAGGCAACGTCCACGATTGACCTGCAATCGCCTGTCCACGATTAGCTGCTCCTCCACCAGCCCCGCCTTGGCGAACATGTCGCGCAGCTCCTGTTCCGTAAAGAAATACACCATAGTCCCATCGCCGCGCACATAGAAATTATCCTCCAGGCATTTGCCGCTCTTGAAGCGCAACTGCGCAAGGTCGTAGCGTCCGTAGTCCCTAAATACGAGCAGACCACCTGGTTTCAGATACCGATAACAATTCTCCAGCACACGCTGCATTTTCGACGGCTCAATGGCCGACAGCACAAAGATCATGACGATAATGTCCTGCGAGTTCGGCTCGAACGGCACCTGCCACTGCTCCTCCGTGGCATCCATGACGAACACCTCGCAGCGCTTCGCGTCGAACTGCTGCTGACTGCGTAGGATTTCAATGGCGCGTGCTGAGAAGTCACAGCCATATACCCTCAGCTGGGCTTCTGTGCTGTACTGAAGTATGGGTAGGATGGTGTTGCCTACGCCGCAGCCCAGCTCGAATATGCTGCGGGGCTCCGAATGCTCGTTGGCCGCCATGGGCGCCAGTTCGGGAAACTCTGTGAAAAGCCAATGGCGATCCTTGAAGAAACGATTGTCGTGTATACCATAAAATGAGTCCCAGTACTTGGGCGCATCGGCCTGAAAGCGTTCCCTCTGATCATCGCTCATTTTGTGCGTTGAATTCTTCTCGACAGCGGCCTGTGCCGCCTGCTCCTGCTCCGCATCCCATTCCACGTGATCCCTGTGGAGCACATTTTACAATGTTTTATATAGACAGTTGACTCGTTCTGCTTATACCATGCATTAAACTCAAACACCTGCCGCGCATCGGTGAGGATTCGATCACCAGCTCCGCTCGGTTTCTTGCGGTGGCGCGTGTGTTCCAAAGTTTTGCTGGTAAATCGCCGTTGCGGATATTTACCAGGCGTTGTGCTTAAACACATCGGCGCCATCCTTGAGCAAACGTGTGCCAAACTGTGGGCGCTTCTCATTGTCACCGTCAGCATCTATGGGCTGGCTTGTTTCGCTCATATTACGTCGTCCAACGAGGATAATTCCGTAAAAAACACTTTGTAAACAAACAAGCGCGTTGCGGCCATATGGCGCCAAAGGTGGCCAGACTGTCGCAATTCGTGACATATGGCAACTCGAACTGGTGTGTGTGTGAGTTATCGGCTCACCACCACTGTCTATCGGTTAGTATAACAAAACCGCAAAATAATTTTTGTTGTATGCGTTGTTGCCCACTGCAGCAAATCGAAAATACATAAATAATCCAGACACGAAAAGCGCGAACTGTGCGAAACATACTCGCCAGCAAAAGTTAACTGTGTTGTGCGACTTAAAAACAACAAAACGTTTCCAAAATGATGAACGAGGCTGCCGCACTGGCCAACATGATACCCTACGACACAATTGGACTCTACGAGCAGCCCAAGCCCCGTTTCATCTTCAAAATGCCACGGGTGGTGCCCGATCAGAAGTCCAAGTTCGAGAGTGACGAACTGTTCCGGCGACTCAGTCGCGAGAGCGAGATACGGTACACGGGCTATCGGGAGCGCAGCATTGAGGAGCGCCAGGTGCGCTTCATGAACGGCTGCCGCGAGGGACACACGGAGACGAGCTTTGTGGCGTCCGGTACCAATCTGCAGCTGGTGTTCAATGCCAACCAGAATCCCTACCTGCACGACAAGGAGTGCGATTTTGATAAGGAGCACGGCAAGGTGCACATCAAGTCGTATTTCATTATGAACGGCGTTTGTGTCCGATTCCGTGGCTGGCTGGACCTGGAGCGCTTGGATGGCGTTGGCTGCTTGGAGTACGATGAGCGTCGGGCCATGCACGAGGATGCGATACTGCGCGACCAGATCGATCGCTACAATCAGCGGCTGCGCGAATTCGAGGACACCAAGCGCGCCTATCGCGACAATCGCCAGGACGAAATGGAGGCGGTGCGACGCGGTGTCGCCTCCGGTGGCATTGGCGTGGGCGCCAGTATGTGGCGGCGTTAGTTGAACTTTTGGACGGCAACAACGCCGTCACAGCAGCAGCAGCAGCATCAACAGCAGCAGCAGCAGCAGCAACAACTGCAGCAGCAGCAGCAGCATGAGACTCAATTCGCAAATACTCAATACTTTATGGATAACTGAAAAATGCTCCTAACCCAAACAAAAAACTTGCTAGCAAATGCGAGTTTTGAATACGGATTCGATTACGTTTAGATTCGCTCGAAGTACGCTATCCTAGGCTTAATTTTAGCACTTAGTAAATTACTTAACGTATTCTTGTATGGTATTAAACATAACATTTTAATGTGAACTTATAGTGACGTATAGTACATATACTTATAACTTATATATACATATAAATATATATATTTAAAACACAATAAACTTACGCATAATAATTCTGGTATTTCAATGATGACTCAGTCTGACGATGATTCTTAATTTACACCTTTATCAGCCATAACTAAGGCAATGAAAGCCAGTAGATTAAAAACTATGTTTTAGCAAATATGTTAACCGTTTTAAGCCAGGTTATGCTATGCAGTAATGACTGGCAAAGTAAGACATTTTTAATTATAATTATTTTGCAATTTATTCAAGGCATCCATCCTATATTGGAGTTTCTTTAAGATTTTTATATGCAATTTTCTTTTAGTAAACCATAGAAGTGGGCCTATAGAAATGATTTCCATTTAAAAAGTAGTTTCCTATTTTTCTATTTTGCAACTGAAAAAATTGTGTTGTTTTTGCCCTCAAATATAGAAAATATTTGAATGCCATGTAAAGAAGTTCCTAGGCCGGGGTTCCGCTAAGTCGCGCCCAGGGTTTTACAGAAAATTTATTTCTGAGACCCCGAGACGGAGGGCAACAGCTTTGGAGCGGGG
>SCDS01001377.1:31633-43158 GCA_004149465.1 Drosophila nigromelanica | reverse complement strand
GGAAAAAAATTGGTTTTTCAAAAATGCATATATTTTCAATGTAGAATCAATCAATACGACGAATTATGATCAAAATGCCATCAAACATAAAAATAGGTTTAGTATTGACAAAGTAATGGGCGATAAAATTATGGGTGCTGTTTCTCACGATTTCTTTTGGTTGACGAGTTTTTGTATACCTACCCTACCTACCCTATTTTAAGTGATTTAAATATGCGTGTCATAAGAAGCGGAACTTCTCCCGAATGGGCAGGTTTAGAATATGGCCCGGTACTGGATAACGCACGTTCATCTGGAACATTTAAAGTTGTTGAAAAATGAAATACCGGTTGCGGCACCAGTTCATTAATTTATCGTAGTGCAACATAAAACAATTTAAGCTCATGAAAAGCATAAATAAATTGTCGTTGTCCATGCGCCAAATCGCTTTGCCCACCTGTACACAGGTGTTCCGATTTTGCCGGTTGGACGTGAACCAAATGCAATTAAGCCTTGCGCAACGTCAAAACGCATTTTGGCCCAGCATGTCCCAGGTCAGAGTCGTTTATTGATGTTGTTGTTTTTGTATTAACTAGATTCGCCTTTGACCCTTGTCCCCGCTCCATGTTCCACGCTCCCGCCTGTTGTCGAGCTGGTTGCCTGCGCTGTTGTACACGGCCGCAACGAAGGAAATGGGCGAGCGCAGCTTTACAATTTACACATTAATTATGAGCAGACATGTGTTGTAGGCGTATGCGGAGCCTGAACCAGGTCCGTTGCCTGGCCACGTCTGGTCGCGGTAACAGGTGCCTACAGACGTTACCGCCTGAAAGTATGCAAATGCAAGCAAAGCAAAATATGCCCCCACCCCGTCGGCTATTTTATGGCAGCGAATTAATGAACGCAACAAACGAGCGACCGAACGAGCGAGCAGCCAACGACAGGGACAACGACAACGACAGGAACGACGACGATGTGAATGCAGCAGGATTGCAGTGCATTTGGGGCTGGAGCTAGGTATGGTCATTATTTTTGCCAGTGCCTGTTCCCAGCTGCCTACTAGGAAACAAAACAGGCGGCTGCATGCGGTCGATTCTGGGGTCTGTTTCTTGTTTTGCGTTGTGCGCCTCCGTGTGCAATAACGGCAATAATTTATCACCCCGGTCAAAATTATGCATGGACTCAATTGTGCGTGAAATTAAATTTTAAGCGCAAACAAGGCGACTTGTCGACTCGCCCTGTTTACTCCAATAATTTGGCTAATTTCACAAACTGAAGCATGTCCCACATCGCCTCGTTTAACCAACTTGATATCTGTTGCACAAATTAATTGAAAATATATCAAAGCTACCTGATGGCCAAATATAATTTAAATGCTCTTTCAATTCAAACTATTTTCATATTAAATGACTTGGTACAGCATTTAAATGAAATATTACGAGTACTATTAATTTCAATAATATGAATATTTGGGTAAGAGTTCCTTGATTATTTGGTTAACTTAATTCAGCTTAAATACTGCTTTGATTTCTGAATTACCTTTAAACATAATTATGACTTATGAAAGAAAGTTATCTGTGGGATAATTAAATTGTACATAGACATAAAACTGTGTACTTGACACTTTAATATAAGTGTCTTAATCCTTTGATTTTCTGGTGTTAAAATATGAAATGAACGTACTTTTTCATATAATCAAATTATAAAGTTTATGTCATTGTTTTAATATCGTTAAAAATGATGGTGAAAAATTAAAATATTATTATTATTAATTATAACACATATAATGTGTTATAAATGAATCTGTATTCGTTTATTTCGGCATTTTGTAGAATTTTTTAAGTCCACTGAAATTGTTTTTATGAATATTTGATTTACTTAGTAATTTTTTGAGTTGCTGGCTATGTACCGAAAATTGTTTACTGTGTAGTACAGCAATAAACACATGCGAACTGTAAAATTTTTGAATTGGATTTTTGTCACCAATGCTGCTTTGATTGCTTTAAAAATAAATTATTGAGTCAATTGACTTTAGCATTGAAGTCTTTTCAAATAAACGCAATGCAATCTAAACTTACAATCGCCAGGGACACACACACAGACACACACACACAGTCTTTGTAAACGTAAGTGCTCTGTGCTTCTTGGTTTAGTTCAATTTGAAATTTATTGCGGCCGGAGTTCGTTCACATGGCAAGTTAACGCACGGGTTACATGATTCATTCACATGGATAGGACAACACACACACACACATCTAGTTAGAAACTGTCCTGACAAAATGAATTCCAAGTCACACATGTCAATCCAGTTTTGTGATGAGCTTGAGGTTGAGGTTGGTCTTCAGGCCTAGTCCATGCCAGCCAGGAATTGTATTGATTGAAATAAACTGGTAGTTTGTTGTATTTACTGGGGTTTAACTGAATCAAAATGTCTTGTCTTATGCATATTGATTCAAATTTGCAGTAACTGCTTTCATTTCGGACAGATGATTGTCGTTATTGCTTGTGCGTGCACCTGAACATAAGTAAACATTATTAAAATTATTATCAGTTAGGCAAAAAATAATAATTTAATAATAATATATAAAACTATATAAAAAGTTCACTTGTGCTTAAGCCAGATCTTTTTATGTCTTGTTTTAGAAACACAAATTAAACAATTGATAGACTAAAGAAATATAGTTTTTTTTTCTAGATTTAATATGTTTCGATTTGGGTATAAATGTTTATACTATGTAGTTTTGGATTTTGGATCTCTGGTTACAATAATTTGCTAAATAAAAAAGTTTTTCATACAAAATTTAATTTCTAAAAAGCTATATGCTATATTCTTTCGAATATAAATTACATTGCCAAGGACTAAGAACAACTGAATACGAGTCTGTAAATAACAGACTATGTTATTAACAGGCGCTGTTATTAGTCTCCACAGACGGTTACCGTGCCACGGCAGTCGAGATTCAAACAACGCGAAGCTACCACAGCTGCTCGTAACAGAATTTACCCGAGCCAAAGCAAAGCGACAAAAATGTGGCCGAGTGGAATGTAACGCTGCTCGATGCGGGGTGGGTTGGGGGTTGACATTAGGCCTGCAAGGGTGGTTGTATAAGTCTTTTTTGGCAGGGCATGAGAAGCAATTGAAACCGTTGCCATGTCGCATTTGTAAGCGGACAAACACACGCGCCAATGTTAACAACATGATTTACATTATAATTTAGGGATTATTACCTTAATATACTTATTTATTTATAGAAATTCTCATAGGTTTTTTTCGTTATTTACTGCACTATAATTAGAATTTAATATTCTAAATTGTAATTATGTAAACACATTATATGCTGCATTCGCCTATTGATATTTTTTGATTTTTGAATATAGACAAGGATTGTTTTAATTTCTTTTGTCTTTCGTATTGCATAACTTTCTTAATGGTCATTTTTTACATATTACAAGAATTACTTTAATCTTTAATTTTTTATTATTTATTAATCCTAATTATTAATTATTATCAATTAAAATGTCGAACAGAAAAGTCGCCAAAGGTCAATAATTTTTATTTAGTTTATATCATTTCCAAATCATACTATTATTTAGGTTCACAAAATTTCATAATTAAAAAACCGATTACTATTTTTATTTTAGGTGGAAATTATGGGAAAATAATAATTTGTGAGAATCAAGATGGAAAATTTAAATTTAAATGAGTGAAATAAATTGTAAATTGATTTGCTCTCTTAATAATTTTGTAATAAATAAATTTGTTCGAAATTTATGGATTGGTAAAAACCACAGCATTAGGGAGCTCCAGAGGCTGGTTGCAGAGTATCGACCAGTTCACCACATTTCAGATAATTTTTGCTTGTTGGTTTCACTTGTTGTGCAATTCACAAAATTGTGCTCGTAAATTTTGTTGTGGCGAGTGGAAAAATATAATAAATAAAACAGAAAAATATCATAAATAAGAAATTGTAATTCGCAATGCATTGCCAAAATTGAAATTTGTAATCCGGCAACGGTTTTATTTAGATGTAAATAAGGTAAACTAAGTTCAGTTTAGGTGAGGCTAGGGAAATGTTGCTCTTATGCTTGGGGATCTCTGGCTGGCAACAATTATGTGGCATTGTTGACACGACAAGGGGAAAATAAATTTAAGGGCAGCGGAAACTGTGCGCGGTCTTTTGAGGTTCCCAAAGGGGTAAATGAACTGCGACTGCTGTGGCATGTCAAAAGACAAAGGTTGTCGATGTCGCTGTGCATTTAATTTGCACTTGAATGGCAAATGGTAAAATAAACTGCACAATTACTGCATGTATTGCAATAACAACAACAACAACTGCAACTACAATAGCAACAACAACTGTAAAGACCTGATACAAATGGCCAACAATTTCAATTTGCTTTTTAAAACAGCAGCTTTGTTATTTCAGTTGTGGCCATTTCTGTTGCTGTTGTTTTTGTTGTTGCTGTTGCTGTTTGTTGGTTGTCAAGTGGTTCCGTCTCATGTCCCTTGTCCCCCCTTGCCACTTGTCTTTGCCAGTGCCCTGATGGCGCTGCTTAATTAATTTATTTAATTACGTATACATTTGCATTCATTTTTAATCAGTTTGTAAAGCTGCACTTCTGCCGCCCATTCAACGTTTAATCATATGAAAAACGCAACTGTTTATTTTCCGCGAGCAGCGGCAAGGTTCAAAAAAACAAAACAACTTTAAGTACGATAGTCGAGTGTGCTCGACTTAGGAGTTACTCTCTAATCAGATGTGACAAGTACAGTAATATATACATAAATATCAAATATACACCCCAGCACGAAGGTTTTCTAATACCCATGAGATCAACAAACTAAAGGAGAGCAAAATAGAATAGATTTTTTTCTTAATCCCATATCATATTTAGATTATTAGTGTACAGAAATATGCTGTTATGTTATATATTTTTATAATCAAATTATGTTACAATAAATAATTATTATGACACCAAATAAATAATATATTATTAATTTGCCTTATGTGTTGATAACAAAAAAAAAAAAAATAAAAAAGATACAAGCTTTAAATAACAATGCTGGAATTCGAATACAAATATGTGATAAACATAATGATTTTCCAACACTCATTGCCGTTATTTGGCAACACTTAACAGTACTATTCAAAATATATGTTAATATTCTGACGCTTTTACTCATAGGGTATACGAAAGAAAAACATACGATCAATTTGTATGCATATGCTTTGAGTGCACGTATATGAATATATATGTATATGCATATATTTATATATATGAATATAGGCACTTAGTTTGATTGGCACAATGCAATGCATAAATCAATTACGAAATTAAATTGTGTGGAAATAATAATAAATTGAGTTTAAAATTAAGTATCATTCATAAAATACAACGATTTCAAAGCTTTGTTGCTTGTGGTATATTTATATATTTTTTATTTTAAATTTCTATATATAACGAGTACTTGTTGTTTATCAGTAAATCTTACAAAGCCAGATTGAAAAGATTTGTAATGGCGCATTTAATAATTTTAATTACGCCAATTATGCGTTTTATAGCAACAAAAAGCTCTTGGCTAAGCTAAACAAAGATACGTTTTAAGAACTAAGTCCTTGACTTGGTCTAATGCTTGTCTCGCGCATTATAAAAGGGTAAGCAAAAAGGCAATAAAATAAAGCCATTAAAACGTAAATGAAGCGCGTCAACAGTAAGGTTTCCTTCATTTTTATGACCCAAACCCTTTTATAAGTAGCAATTTTTTTTATTAAAGCGCTGCGCGTATGCTTGATGGTATTACGTATACGCCACTTTAACGCAAAATATTTCTGTGAAACACATTCAAATCATCCAAGTGTTTAATATTTTAATTGCATTATAATATATACAATATTAATACTGGACTTTGCAATATGATCCACTTAGTTAAATATATTTTAAAAATAGTTCTTTTATTCTATGCAATTGTTTTTTCGACATTCATTATAAATTCAATTTTTGTGGGCAGCTTTGCATGCAAGTTTTCGGGCAATTAGTTTAATTAAAAAACTTATTTAAAATTCTATATAAACTAACCAAAGGCTACGCAGAAAAACAACTCAACCAATGCCGCAATTTGAAATTTTAAATTTATTGGTAATTAATTTCCCCAGCTTTATATACAGGCATGAATGCACCGCATTTTCATATTTTACAAACAGCGTAATAATTTAAGCTCAATGTTAAAGCTGTCCGTGGTTTAGCTAAAGCTTTTGGAAAGTGAGGGCAGTTGCTCGAACAAATCAAAAACAGAGTATCGTCCCAATAACAGAAAACTACTGTTAAATAAATGATAGTTTTTTTTCGAAAATAAATAAAAAGTAGTTTAACTAAAAACGTACAACGTAAAAAAAATTAAAAACCCAATTTGTATTATTAAAATATGAAATGGATCATAAGGCAACAGTGTCACTGCAAAACGCTCTTATATTCAAATATACAAATTGTTTGCATTTGTTGTACAAATTCAATCATAATTAAATATTTATTAATTTAAATTTTTTTAAATTAATATGACAAAAAAGTGTTGATTTTCAGTGATAAAATAAGTAAATAATATATTTCTTTTTTTACAAAACAAAAAAAACTACGTACATGGTATTAATTATCATTTATAAAGTATATATGTATAATAATTTTTATTTTTGCAACACCTTTTTTTATTTATCATTTTTTTCATAATTGCGGAATTGCTTTCAAATATTTATGTAAGGACAGATTAAATGTAGCCTGCGTATCTATTAGTCGAACCGGTTCGTACTTGATCTAAAGCCAATTTTAGAGGAATTGGCCATAAAATGTTGTAGCTGTAATCTCAGCATTCCCAAGAAAATGATTTGCTCTGGAATTTAAATGACACCACACACAATCACATACTATATACATATGTGTGTATGTATAAATATTCAAAAAGATTTCGGATGCGGCGCACATTTTGAATACATTTGACAATTTCTTGCTTTTCGTAAGTTTTTATTTTTATTTTTTTTTGTATTGTACGAGAAATGAGAAATATTTGCATTTACTTGAGTAGCAGCGACGCCAGAATGCAAAAATGTAATTTCCATGAAAGAGCAGAGCAGAGTGGAGCCCATTGCCCTATCCGAAACCAAAGTGGCTGCAAGTGCACAGGCATGCGAGGCAGATGCGGGAGGATTTGGAGCTTGAAGCCTCCCCCTCCTTTTTCTCAGATTTTCAGGCACTAAAATTTGTAGGCGGGGTGAAGTTTGCCAGCAAATGTCGCCGTCTCCGTTGGCGTCTATTGTGCGGGTTAGCAGCGCTGCATTTGCATGCTGACAGCAGCTGCCTGCTGTTAAAGTAGTTGCAGAATCTCTCTCCCGCACCCAACTTCACTCGCTTCCCCCGCCACACTTCGCACAGCAAATGCTTGTCGCATTGCATGAAATATTTGACTTTTGATTAAAGCGCCAACTCAAGTGTTCTGCTCTGACGCTGAACCCATAGCCTTAGTCCTAGTCCTAGTCCTAGTTCTGGGCGGAACCAGGAGCCAGGAGTCGGAGTCGCTTCGTGCTTGCCACACTGTGGCACTTGACAAGATTCACTTGTCTTTCAAATGCATTTCATATTGTGTTGCATAATTTTGTGGTTTTTCTAATGTGAAATGTGTGCGCGGAAAATTCTAGAGAGACAACAACACAACACAACAAAAAAAAAAGACAACTGCCAGACGCCGCGGCATTGTGAAAACTTTTCCAAGAAGTTGCCACCGAGTTGTTGTCCTTCTTCTTCTTCTCTTATTTTTTGCGAAAATATGCATTGTCTGTTATGTTGCAAATAACTGTGCATGACCATGGAAAGTGTTGCTTGGTGTTGCTCAAGCTGCTGCTTCAGTTTTTTTCCTTTATATTCTCAGTTATTGTTGGAAACTTAAAAACTAACAAGCCCAATATGGTTTAAAGCAGAACACATAAATTTAACATACAGTTAATTTAATTGTATACTTGCACAACATATAGATGAAGGTAGGAATAAATTTATAATTTCATATTTATAAAGAGTCCTAGCCTCTAAAGAGAGTCTAAGCACAACCATATTCGATAGTGTTAAAAGCAAGTTTTAATAGTAAATGAACAGTGTTGAAAATCGAGCTATTTTGTTTTGAATAAACATCTATTTAAATAATAAATTAAAATAATTACATTCAATCAATAAAACAATTTTATGTCAACTTGTAGTAGTGCTAAAAAAAATAGTGTTGTAAAAGTAAATGATAGTTTAACCCTGCAAGGTATGTCCTTTTCAAACAATGCACAAATAACACACACACACATATACAAACATACATCAGGCCAATTTGGGGGGCATTGCGACGAAAAATTAATCATACGCTCTGATTGGCAGCACGGTCAGGGAGAATTGCGGTTTGTGGAGGGGGATGCAGGAGTGCAGCCGTAAAATATTATTGCGGAACACAAAAAGGCAAATTAATTTTTCATAAAAGGCAAACCGCGAGTCGAGGTTTGGATGCCTACCTCTGGCACTGGTTACCGTTGGTGGAGCCATCATCGTCATCGTCATCATCATCATCATCAGGAGTCCTGGCGCACTGTGGAGGCAAGCAGCAAAGGATGTGTAAGTTGACGTTGCTTACGCAACCACATTTATATGGGGGAACCTGTGCGCACACCTACTTACACACACACACACACACACACATACCGACTCAGATCTCTACACACACTTGGTGCCACAGATGCAAGAGAGCCGCAATTAATTTTCAATGCGCGCTTTATGCGCCTCCATTGCGGTTCAATGGAACTGCGAATGTGGCCTCGGTCCCGGCCTCAACTGGCTGCACACGTGCAGAGGAGCGTGTTAATTGCCACGGCAAATAAGAGCGGAGAGCTGAGCAGCAAGGCGAATGCATCCAATTCTTTGGCGGAACAAGTTGATCGAATCGTATCGTATTGCATCGCTGGCAAATTTATGGGGGCTTTCTTCTTCTTTTCTTACCGTTTTTATTTTTTTTTAATTTCCGTTGTTCAGTTAATTAGCCCCGTTTGCTAAGACTTTGCCTAATTACGGCATAATCAGCTCTACGAAAAGCGCTAACACTCAATTTTTTGCTGGCTTTAAAAAAGCTAAGAAGGAAGAATATGGCAGTAACCGAATACGCAAAACTCTTTAAATATATTGTAATTATTGTTTAACAAGAAATTGCTGTGTAACAAGATATTTTTTTGTAACTGAATTTAATTTTGCATTTGGTGAATTTAGAATTATTTAGAAGATATAGATTATCACGGTTAAATATTTTAATTCCATGTTTCAAATAGATAGACGGGTGTAAAATTAATTGCAGCTAGAATATTAAAGATATTTAAAATATATTACATATATAAATATAGTTACGAGCGCTGCTAAGTCTTCAATGCTTTCAATTAATTTATAAAAAAAAATTAAATACTTTGAAGAGGGTATTTTAATCTGGTCATATAACTTGCAGCGCATTGAGTAAATCATATTTGATATTTCTATATAAAATTTCAGATAGTCTCGCTAGTGTCGATATCTTTAGGCTATGATGACTGAGATGTCTGTCAATTCTTTCCATATTTCCCAAAGGAATCCAGGGCCTTAAAATTTAGCAGACCGCTTTTAGCCACAATAATAATTCAGACTGCTTTCAATTCCCACTTGTTTTTAAGCTGAAGTCAATTATGCGCCTTGTATAGAACCAAGTTCTAAGTTACATTAAGCGTCTGCTTATTGTATTCATTTTCATGGCTAACAAAGGAATAAGAAGCTGTTAAAGGATTTTCGGTCAATGTAGATTGGCGTTTGCTGACGTCACAGTTGTGAAAAGTTATTCGCAACGATTGCGTTGCCTGCCTGCCAAATTGAGCGCAAAAGCCTTGACAGCCCCCCAACTGAATGAACTGGGTGCTAAGGGGGCTTTCAGCTCTCGGACAGGTCGGAGGTTGGAGCTCAGGTGCCATCAGTTCCGACTCGTTTCAGTTTGAAGTTTACGCTGTTTGACAGTTTCGGTTGTGTGGCAAAAAGTTGAAAACTGTTTTGCTAAAAACAATGACATCGAATATCGTTGTGGGCGAGTGGAGAACTAAGGGGACTAAGAAGAGCTGGCTATAAATCGAAATATTATCAAGATGCCGTCGGGTCGCGCATCTCAACTCAACTGCTGCTGCTAAATTGCTTGGCAACTCGCTCTCTATTTCCAGGGTGTGTATTTGATGTACGAACGCCATTTAAGCGTTTTGGTAAACAAGTTTTTACCTACATAAGATACACATGTCAGCATCACATATATATAGATGAATGTATAAATATGTATATGCGTTCATTTGTGTGAAATTTATGTTCTATAATATTGGCCTGCCAAATTTGCCTTTTGGTTAGCTTGCATTTCATTTTGCTTCAACACTTTGGGCCTTCGGTCGTGTGTTTGGGGCTGGCCGTACATATAAATAACATAAAAATGAAGCGAATTCAACCTCAAAGTTCAGTTCAAATAACCACTCAATAGATCTAACCGAGAAAGGCCGGCAACTTTCGCATTTCATGTGCATACGAAATGCCCGCCGGCAGCCGTCAATAGACGATGAATTTAAATATGCCCCAAATTGAGTATTGGGCACGTAATAAAAAAAAGAAATAACAAAATAAGAAAAGAAACGAAACGAAACGAAAAAAAAATAAATGCGAGCAAAGGCCAGTTCGGGCTAAGGCAGAGCAGACAGTGCCTGCAGCCCGTCGATGGGGCCGTGTTATGTATGGCATCGTAAATAAACCCTTTTTTTACTTAATCCAAATTCGTCCTCGGGGAACAATTTGTTACACAATTTAAAGAAGAAAGGAGAGAGAGAAAAAAAGAGATGCGCAGAGTTTATACTTGAAGTGTGTTGGCCTGGTCCGAACAGGCGCTTAGATTTTGGCCCAGGTCCGAGGCTGACCCAGCTGTATGCTGTGTGTGCTGGGGGTCAGTTTGGCAAAATGTATCTACATACATTGTCCCTTTTCAGCTGCAATATTTTCGCCATAAAATATTTATATAGATATTTTTTTTCGAGTAATAAGGTTTTAAATTTCTATTTGGAAACACATTTTTGATATGCTTACGTAAAGAATATGCAGCAATAAAATGAACCAGCTACGTAGATGAAACGAAAGGATTGCCGCCAGCTAAGTTTTTCTATCCCTTTTGCGCTTACTTTTCTCATTTCTTGTCCATTTGAAAAACTAAAAATTTGTCATTAAACTTATGTTGAGAAAATTTATTTCACTTTTATACCTCTGCACAAATAAAATATTGCTTTTGCAAATTTCCTTAATCAAATAATTTTTTTTCTATTTATTAAATGCAATATATAAGCTTATATTTTAAGAAAAATTTAGTTAAAATTTTAAAGCAAGATAAATGGCCTGGAGGCAATTAAACACATTTTAGACATATAGGTCTAAAGCATTGAAAATATATTTAAAAAATTTTTAAATCTTATTTGTAACACAGAAGCGTTTATATATGA